>SJYC01127983.1:0-17107 GCA_006408675.1 Madoqua kirkii | reverse complement strand
CCTGGGATTTCTTTGGAAGGAGTGATGCTAAAGCTGAAACTCTAGTACTTTGGCCACGTCATGCAAAGAGTTGACTCATTGGAAAAGACTTTGATGCTGGGAGGAATTGGGGACTGGAGGAGAAGGGGACGACGGAGGATGAGATGGCTGGATGGCATCACTGACTCAATGGATGTGAGTTTGAATGAACTCCAGGAGGTGGTGATGGACAGGGAGGCCTGGTGTGCTGCGATTCATGGGGTCACAAAAAGTTGGACATGACTGAGTCACTGAACTGAAGTGAACTGGTAATATTATTTTTTAATTTTAGGTAAATGTATAGTTCTGAAAAAGCCTAGAGGGAGATCTACTTCCAGTATAGAATAAAGAGAATAAGGCAAGCTGGCCATTATAGCTCTATGCCTGACTAGAGAAATGCATCAATCATTTTATAAGTAGATGAGTAAAAATATATAAAAATTTAGTTGAAAGAAGTGTACTTAGTATCTGCTTATTCAACTCTTTAACCCTCTGAAGATTCATTATTTCCCTGTTGGAGGAAGAGAGAGCAAAATAGTCGAGAGCTGTAACTGACTGGGCAGGTGGTAGTCTTTACTTTAAACTTTATAAGGCACTAGTTTTTGAAACTGGATACCAGTATTGCATATTTCTTTTTATGCAACATCCTCATGTCTGTATTCTTACTCATAATACCCAGAGATTTCACCCATTGGAATATGCAGTTTTTCATCATGGAACCTGTCATCCTGAACTGTCACTGAACAGTTGGGTTGAATGTCACCTCCACTCTAGAAGAGAGATTAAATGGCATTTTAACACAAGTGCTAAGTGTCTGAGGCAGTAAAGGTATTTTTCAGTGGCTGACAAAATGATGCGACTATAGATTGCCTAAGTGAAACAGATTTGATAGAACAGTTTCAATTATTTACCCAAAGAAAGATTTTGGACCAAATGCAGCCTCATCAAATGCAGTTCACTGAGTTTGTCAGCAGGTGTAAATGTAGTGGAACGAAGAACTGCAGACCATGTAATTTGAAAATGTTCATCATTCAATATACTTGGAAGACTATAGACAGAGGCTAGCCTTGTTGAATAACCCGTGATTTAAAATATTGGAGTTTTGGCTTAAACTCAAAGGACAGAGAAATTATTACTGTTGTGCTTTGCTTTAAAAATGAAATTAAATGCATGATGTGGCAATGTAATAAATAATTCACATATGTTTTTAGGGCAAAATTTTCTTTTCCCCTAATTTAATTAGCTGAAAAGATAAAACTAGACATAATTTCTCCAATTTCTTTACCTATCGTAAACTTGGTTAAAAATTGTTTTCTCCTGTTTCAAAAGATGCCTTTAATTATTTAATCACTCAACAGATATCTTGAATATCCAATAGTTTTTTGTCCTCCATAGAAAATATACCAACACTAACATAGGTGATAATGGTAAGAATCACTTATATTAATAAATGGTTGTCTTCCTTCCTTGAGAATAAAATAAGCTGAGTGAACTTAGCAATAAATTCTAAAATAGCAAAGAATGTGAAAGAAAACCATCTATCATAGTCTGCTATTAGCATGAATATCAGCTAGTATCACATTATTCATCACAGGAAAATTTCTGAATTGCTTTTCACTTCTAAATAAATAAGCTAAGTAAAGATTCTTTAGGTTCCACTGAGTAAAACTCTTGATTTATGAATGATATCAATCTACAAATCTAGCATTTCCCAGGATTGTCATCATGAAATGCATAGTTATAAACACTGGGGCTAGGTTATGAAGGGATAATTTGAAAACAGCAAAAGAAACACTTACTTCTACTCTGACCTCTCAAAACTTAGAATATCTGGCATGGGTGAAAATTTACCCTAGCCTAAGAAACAAACTCCCTAATCTTTACAGCTATGGCTGATTCGTGTGAATGCATGGCAAAAATCACCACAATGTTGTGGAGTAATTAGCCTCCAGTTAAAATTTTTAAAAAAAATGTGAGAGCCCAAAGTGTACATGTATTACTACTGATAGAAAGATGGTGCCCAGCGTCACTGCCTGCACACTGTCCAAGTTCAACAAAAATAAACCTTGTTGCATTCAGGAAATAGGTGCGCTTCTACACTGCTAGTGGGGATGCAAAGGATTCTATGGCTATTGAAGGAAATGTGGCAATATCTAACAAAACCACATAGGTGTTTATCTTTTGATACAGTGACCCTGATTTTGGAAATTGACCTTGAAGATATATCACATCAACAACGGAAAAAAATATTTGCACACATATATAGGCCCATGGACATAGAAAATAAACTTATGGTTACCAAAGGGAAGGAAGTGAGGCATAATTTGGGATTAATATATACACGCTACTATATATAAAACAGATCACCAACAAGGACTTACTATATAGCACAGGGAACTATACTCCATAGTTTATAATAACATATAAGGATAAAGAATCTGGAAAAAATAGATATACATGTATGTGTAGCAGCCTGTTGTCAGGCTTTTGAGAATAATAAACATCACTTTCCCAATGCTGGGAAAGATTGAAGGCGAGATGATAAGGCAGCAATAGAGGATGAGATGGTCGTATGGCATCACTGACTCAGTGAACATGTGTTTGAGCAAACACTGGGAGATAGTGAAGGACAGGGAAGCCTGGTATGCTACAGTTTGTGTTGCTGGGAACCAGGGTTATCATTGTGAAAAGAGAGACATTCAAATATAGAATGGGAGATGGTATTTCTATGGATTGGAACGGAAGGATTGGTATGAACTCTTTTTCTAAAATACACATTTGTATTTGCATATGTATATCAATATGTGCATATAAATATATGCTATTATGTTTATATTAGGTATATATTAATGCATGTATTTCTTAGATAAATCCACCTAGTTGGCCAAAAGTAAAGATACCTAAGAGCAGTGAACATACCTTGTGCTGAGGTCTTAGTCTCTAATACTATTTGTTACTAAAAAGAATGAAGACTTCAGAGGAAAGGCTTGTTTCAGAGTTGGGACAGAGTAGGTACAAGATGATAAGGCTCATTTTGCTGTATCAGAGCAAAGGAATTTCCCCCCAAAATGATCAGATAATGACACAGGGACATAGAAGCCAGCTTAAAGGGACTCCAACAAATCAATTTAGGACAGTTTGGACATTAAAATAATTAAGAACAGTAAAATAATCACAGAAAAATAGGATTTCATGTCCTTAACACATATGAACAAGATGAATAAACAAATAAATAAACAATGTAGAATGGAGGCTTTTTGCTTACAACAGAAAGTAGTGGTTTCCTGACAGAGGCAGAATATAATCATTATTTTATAACCATCATGCTAAATTAAATCAAGCAAAATTCATCAATGAATGCTAAAGCAAGGAAAATTTTTGATGATAATCAAGATATATACATGGACTTTCAATATCTCCCCATGAGCTGCTTATTAGTTGCAAGAAGAAGAAAACAATAATTATACAGTGAGAAAATCAAATAACACTTGGAGCAGGTGGATCACAATTAACACAACTAATAAGAGACAGATGGTTATATGTGGCTCTAGAAGTGATGCCCAGAGAAGGACACAACTATTCAATATTCCAGCAGAGAATGCAGATTCTTAGTTTAATCATGAGGAATGAAAGTCACTCAGTCATGTCCAACTCTGAGACGCCATGGACTATATAGTCTGTGGAATTCTCCAGGCCAGAATACTGGAGTGGGTAGCTTTTCCCTTCTCCAAGGGATCTTTCTAACCCAGGAATCGAACCCACGTCTCCCATGTTGCAGGCAGATTCTTTATCAGCTGAGCCACCAGGGAAGCCCTTAATCATGAGGAAATATTAGCCAAATATTCAATGAGAACCATTTTTCCCCCCAAAGGAGAGGTTATCTTCTTCAAAATATGTCTATATAGATAGAGTAAATGTAAAATAGTGAAATGCTAGTGACAGGTACAGTACATGAAGAATATAAGGCTATTCTGTGTATAATTTTTATTTTCACAAAGTTTTGTTGCCTTGATCTAATTTCCAAATCAAAAGTTAACAAAAAATTATAGTCTGATAGTCAACACTTCCTGTTCACAAGAATAAGCAACAAGAGAGTATCTTCCTTCATTGAACGAATTTCTCTTTGTTGACAGGAAAAGAAAACCAGGATGATCTGAGATTAAAGACATACCAATCTGCCCAAAAATAAGAAATAATAAACAAATTGAAAAATATGACTTGAACAAAGCTATATATTTAAGCTAATCGAGAAGAATAATTTAGGAAATTTCTAATTAATACTATGGTTAGAAATTTTTGAAAAGATATTAAAATTTTCATAGATATTATATAAACAGTAATCAGAGGATAAGAATTTAATTCATGGAAATCCAACATATGTTTGCCAAAATTAAAGTTTAATAGGAGACCTGCAAGATAGACTCAAGTAAATCTTTTATACCAAACGACAAAACTTCAGAGATGAAAAATCTAAGAGAAAACTTAGGACATATGATATAATACAAGAAATACGAAATTTAACCTTCTAATAGCTTTCTCAAAAGGGAGCGCAAAGAAAGTTATGATGTATGTGTGAGACTGGGAGAAGAGATCAAACAAATAACCAAAATTTTCCTTTATCTGAAAAAAGGTTCATAACCTTGAAGACATCTACTGAATGCCTAGCACAATGAGTGAAAAAATCCATATCCAGACCCATCACAATGAAAATGTAGAACACCAGGAGTAAAGAAGATAATGAAATCTTCTGAGAGATATATCGGACAAAGAATATACAGATTTCATATAACAGACATAAAATCTTTCATAAGATATTAAATTAGCAAAAGATGCCAGGGTACAATGTAGCATTGTCTTCATTATTTCAGGAGAAATAACTTGTATCCATTCACCCTTAAATGTCAAATAAAACATGGGACGATAGTTGTATTTTCTAACAATTTACCTCCTTCGAACCAATTTTGAAATCTCAACTTCAGTAAAACTGAAAATGAGAACTTAAGTAAGAGTGTTTCAAGAGACTTGAATAAGAAACAACAGTTAAACTAGATCAGAAATTAAAATAAATTTCAAGATTGTTTCCATGCATAAGTTCAAGAAAATAAGTTTACTTTCAGAAACAAAGTAGATTACATTATACAGAAGTATAACTTTCTTTAACCAGTAAGAAAACATAATAAATAAGCAGAAACTCTAGGTAAATGAAAAATCTATGCAGTACATTTGTGGTCTAACCTTAGAAAAACAGGACCCCAATGCATAGTTTTAATACAGGAGGGCAGTTATATGAATTATAATCAATGCACAGTTGTGTAAACCAACTCCACATTCAATATACGGAACTGTCCCTTCACACCTGAATTACTCACTCATCCTGTCCAGTTTTAGTCAACTACTTTCCCACTCTTAATGTCTAGGAAACACTGATCAATGCTTTTCTTTAAAAAATTTGCCTTTTTTAATTATGCTAAGTGAAGTAAGTCATACAGAGAAAGACAAATAGTGCATGATATCACTTATCTAAACTTTTTTTCTTATAAAAACCCAACAAACTTATAGAAAAATGATTAGGCTGTGGGTAGGGAGAGGGGGAATTGGAGGAAGGTGGTCAGGAGGAATATACTTCCTGTTATAAGATACATAAATACAAGGGTTATAATCTATAACATGACACCTATAGGTATCAAACACTACTCTATGATATATAGGGAAGTTGTTTAGAGAGCAGATCCTAAAGAGTTATTTCACAGAGATTTTTCCCCTTATTATTCTGTGAGATGATGGACGTTAACGAAATCTATTGCGGTAATCATTTTGCAATATATGTAAATCAAATCATCATGCTGTACACTTTAAACTTATACAGTGATGTGTGTCAATTATTTCTCAATAAAACTGGAAAAAATGCCTTTTCCTAGACATTGTATAGAATATGTAACCTTTTGGGCCTGACTTCTGTCACTAACCATAATGTATTTGAGATTTACGTCTCTTATTGCAGATAATAAGAACCTATTCTTTTCATTGCTCTATAGGATGGACATACCACATAATTTGTCTGTCCATTCACCAGCTGAAGGACTTTCTCATTGTTTCAAGTTATTAGCATTTGTGAATAAAGCTGCTAAAATATTTGCATACCAGTTCTGTGTGTATACGAATTTTATTTCCCAAATGATTAATGATGCTGAGCATTCCTTTGTGTTTGTCATTTGTATGACTTTGATAAAATGTCTGTTAAAATAGTTTGTCCATTTTTATTGGATTATTGTTGTTGGGTTTTGAGAGTTCTTTATGTTGAATACAAGTCCTTGGTCACATATGTGATACGTAAGTCTTTTTTCCTAGTATTTGGCTTATTTTTATTTCACTTAAAAGGAGCAAAACAGTTTTATAAAATCCAGTTTTTCCTTTTTTTGTATCTAATAATTGTTCCTCTAACCCTGGTATCTGAATATTTTCCCCAATCTTTTCTAAAAGTGTTATGGTAGCACCTTTTGCATTTTATTGTTGTTCAGTCACCCAGTCTTGTCCGACTTTGCAACCCCATGAACTGCAACACACCAGGCCTTTCTATCGCTCATCATCTCCTAAAGTTTGGCCACATGTCCATTGCATTGGTGATTTACATTTAACTCTGTGATAAATTTCAAGCTAATCTCAGTATAAACTGGAAAGCATAGAGTTAAGGTTCACTCAAAGATTGAGAATATTAATAATGATATGATATCAGACCATGGGTTGTATAGATGACTATGGAAAAGTTGAGAGACTGAGGAGAGATGGAGGTTTTATTTGGATTAAATGGTAGAAGAGAGTCATAGGAAAATATGAATCCTGTGGTAAGTGACCACACAGTCTGTTGTATGTCTTGTATTCAGTGTGTAAACTATGAGGTGAGGTAGAGGTATTGATGGTCTTTTCTAGACATTCATGTATACAGTAATGAGCATTCAGATATTCTAGAATCAGTTCATGTGACACACAGATCATTTCTGCCATGCCTAAGTCCTCTGCCTGAAACTTGAATCTCTCCTTTTAGTTCCTAGCCAGAAGAGTTACAGAAAGAGCCTGCGTCATTCCTTTGGTCATTTGCCAGATGGGCATTACCTTTATTGCCACCATTATCTGCAGAGAAGCCCTACATGATCGAGTTGGCAAAATAGACCCATAGAGGCTCTTTGTTCCTCAGTGGCTAACTTCAGGGCATGTTCACACTCCGCAACAGCACAGGTGTTAAGCCTCTGAAAGACAGTTTGATCAGGAGGCAATGGAGAAGGAGAGATCTAGCAGATGAATGCATCTCCTTCCAACCCCTGGTTCAGAATAGTCAAACTACTATCTAATGCAATGGTTTCTTATAGCCTTTCTGAAGATATTCCATGGGGCAGTACAATGAGTTGCAGTTACCTTGACTAGCTAGCTAGGTAAATATCTTCATGTATTTGCTCTCCTTTCTTCACTGCCATACTCTCCTTTCTCCCTCACAACTGATTCTCTGGGAGTGCATTCTCTGATAAAGAGTTAGCGTGTAAACATTTGCTTCATACTCTGTGTTCTAGAAAACACAGACAAAATTAGTGAATGATGGAAGAGAAGAAAGGGTTTTCATCAAGAGTGAAGGAATTCCCTAGAGGCTTATTTAATCTCTTATTGAAAAGGGCTGTTGATGGGCCTGAACCATCGCCTCTGGAAATCTCAATTCAGTTCAGTCATTCAGTCATGTCTGACTCTCTGCCACCCCATGGACTGCAGCACACCAGGCTTCCCTGTCCATCAGCAAATCCCAGAGCTTGTTCAAACTCATGTCCATCGAGTTGGTAATGCCATCCAATCATCTCATCCTCTATTGTCCCCTTTTCCTCCTGCCTTCAATCTTTCCCAGCATCAGGATCTTTTCCAATGAGTAAGTTCTTCCCATCAGGTGGCCAAGGTATTGGAGTTTCAGCTTCAGCATCAATCCTTCCAATGAATATTCAGGGCTGGTTTCCTTTAGGATTGACTAGTGGGATCCTCTTGCAGTCCAAGGGACTCTCAAGAGTCTTCTCCAAAACCAAAGTTCAAAAGCATCAATTTTTTGGAGCTCAGCTTTCTTTATTGTCTAACTCTCACATTCATACATGACCATTGGCAAATCCATAGCTTTGACTAGACAGACTTCTGTTGGCAAAGTAATGTCTCTGCTTTTAAACATGTTGTCTAAGTCGGTCACAGCTTTTCTTCCAAGGAGCAAGCGTCTTTTAAATTCATGGCTTCAGCTACCATCTTCAATGATATTGGAGCCCCCCAAAATAAAATTTCTCACTGTTTCTATTATTTCCCCCATCTATTTGCCATGAAGTGATGAGACTTGATGCCATAGCCTTAGTTTTCTGAATATTGAGTGTTAAGCCAACTTTTTCACTCTCCTCTTTCACTTTCATCAAGAGACTCTTTGGTTTTTCTTCACTTCCTGCCATAAGAGTGGTGTCATTTACATATCTGAGGTTATTGATATGTCTCCCAGCAATCTTGATTTCAGCTTGTGCTTCATCCAGTCCAACATTTCTCATGATGTACTCTGCATATAAGTTAAACAAGCAGGGTAACAATATACAGCCTTGATGTACTCTTTTCCTGATTTGGAACCACTCTGTTGTTCCATGTCCAGTTCTAACTGTTGCTTCTTGACCTGCATACAGATTTCTCAGGAGGCAGGTCAGGTGGTCTGGTATTTCCATCTCTTGAAGAATTTTCCACAGTTTTTTTGTTATTCATAGAGTCAAAGGCTTTGGCATAGTCAATAAAGCAGAAGCAGATGTTTTTCATGAACTCTCTTGCTTTTTTGATGATCCAACAGATGTTGGCAATTTGACCTCTGATTCCTCTGCCTTTTATAAATCCAGCTTGAACATCTGAAAGTTCATGGTTCATGTACTGTTGAAGCCTGGCTTAGAGAATTTTGAGCGTTACTTTTACTAGCATGTGAGATGAGTGCAATTGTGCAGTAGTTTGAGCACTCTTTGGCATTGCATTTCTTTGGGATTGGAATGAAATCCCAAAGTGGCCAGTCCTGTGGCCACTGCTGAATATTCCAAATTTGCTGGCACATTGAGTGCAACACTTTAATAGCATCACCCTTTAGGGTTTGAAATAGTTCAGCTGGAATTCTATTACCTCCACTAGCTTTGTTTGTAGTGATGCTTCTTAAGGCTCACTTGACTTCACATTCCAGGATGTCTGGCTCTAGTTGAGTGATCACACCATTGTAGTTATCTGGGTCATGAAGATCTTTTTGTATAGTTCTTCTGTGTATTCTTGCCACCTTTTCTTAATATCTTCTGCTTCTGTTAGGTCCATACCATTTCAGGCCATTTTTGTCCCCATCTTTGTATGAAAAGTTCCCTTGGTATCTCTCTTTCCCATACTATTGTTTTCCTTTATTTATTTGTAGTGATCACTGAGGAAGGCTTTCTTATCTCTCCTTGCTATTCTTTGGAACTCTGCATTCAGATGCGTGTATCATTCCTTTTCTCCTTTGCCTTTAGCTTCTCTTTTTTTCTCAACTTTTTGTAAGGCCTCCCCGACAGCCATTTTGCCTTTTCGCATTTCTTTTTCTTGGGGATGGTCTTGATTCCTGTTTCCTGTACAATGTCACAAACCCTCCACCCACAGATCTTCAGGCACTATGTCTATCAGATTTAATCCCTTGCATCTATTTGTCACTTCCACTGTATAATCATAAGGGATTTGATTTAGATCATACCTGTATGGTCTACTGGTTTCTCTACTTTCTTCAATTTAAGCCTGAGTTTTGTAATACAGATTTTATGATCTGAGCCACAGTCTGGAAACTTAGTCAATGACTGTTTAGAGATTGGCAAGCATCAAAGTAAGGGCTTCCTTGGTGGCTCATCTGGTAAAGAACCCACCTGCAGTGCAAGAGACCTGAGTTCAATCCCTGCTTTGGGAAAATCCCCTGGAGAATAGGAAAGATACCCATTCCAGTATTCTGACCTGGAGAATTCCATGGACTGTATAGCCCATGGGGTTTCAAAGAGTTGGATATGACTGAGTGATTTCACAAGCATCAAAGTGGACAATAGTATCATGTCACATGTAACCAGAAGGAGACACATTGATATGCATATATATAGCACACCTTTCTAAAAGAGCAAATAACATTTAGGGAGAAAAATATTACAAAATGGGGAAAGGGGATGAGACTCATGTCCCACTGGAATGTAAGCTGAAATAAAGGTTCTCCCTAAAGAAAAAGTATGCAGTGTAGTTGAGTTATTATTATTTAAATTCTTTGCACATGGAACATTCTCCTGGATAGATCACATGCTGGGCCTCAAAGTATGGTAAATTAAAGAAAATTAAAATCATTTCAAGGATTTTTTGCAACCATAACACTATGAGATTAGATATCAACTACCAAAAATATCCTATTAAAAAAACACCAAAAATGGAGGCTGAACAATATGCTACTAAACAATCAATGGATCACTGAAGAAATCAAAAAGGAAATAAGAAAAATACCTAGAGACAAATGAAAATAAAAATACAATGATCCAAAATTGATGGGTTACAGCAAAAGCAGTTTTAAGAGGGAAGTTCATAGTGACACAATCATACCTCAAGAAACAAGAGAATTCACAAATAAACAACCTAACCTTACAGATAAAGCAACTAGAGAAAGAATAAATAAAACCCAAAGTTTATAGAAGCAAAGAAACATAAAGATCAGAGCAGAAATAAATGAAACAGCTGAAGAAAAGAACAGAAACCATCAATTAAATTTAAAGCTTTTTCCTTAAGAAGATAAACAAAATTGAAAAACCTTTAGTCAGACTCATCAAGAAAAAAAGGGAGAGGGTTCAGATCAATAGCATTAGAAATGAAAAAGAAGTTACAATGGACACTGCAGAAACACAAAAGATAATAAGAGACTACTATAAGCAACTCTATGCCAAAAAGAACCCACATTCTTTGGCACGTTCTATTTACTGACATGCCAAGTTTTATGTAAGAGGGTAGTAATATAAAACTTGTTTCTTGGAGTAGAAGAGTCATTAGAAATAAATTTATTCAATGCTAATAATTTCCACAGAATCATGATAAATATTTTATCAAGGTATATACTTAACCTATCTTCATCTCATTAACCCTAATACCAAAGTGACCCCTAATGCTAAAAATGTTGACACAGTTACATGTTTCTAGAACTACATTCCAGTAAAATCATCGTCTACTTCTCCACATTACTTTTCTATGCTTGGAAGCAAGGTATGTCATACCTAGCATTTTAATCCAATACCCACTTATCAGCTCATGGTCTTTAGGGAACAGGTCCAGACTTAAGGTAGCTGGTCTGATCTTCAGGGTCTTACAAGTGGAAATCAGGTGCCAGCAGGGCTCTGAGGAGGAACGTGCTTCAAAACTCACTCAGGCCGTACAGAATCGGCTTCTCAGGGCTATAGGCTTACAATCCTGTTTTCTTGCTGAGTGTTGGCTGAGCTGATTTCAGATCTAAGAGGGTACTCATATTCCTTGCTGCTTGTTTTCCACTCCAGCTTCAATATTTGAAGTTTCAAAGCCAGTTTGGTTCTTCAAGTGCTCACCTGATTAGGCCAGGACCAAGGGAATGGCAACCCACTCTAGTATTCCTGCCTGGAGAATTCCATGGACAGAGGAGCCTGGCAGGCTACAGTGCATAGGGTCACAAAGAGGCAGACATGAATGAGTAACTACACTTTCACTTTCAAGGAGGATAATTGTTGTTGTTCAGTCACTCAGTTGTATCCAACTCTTTGTGAACCCATGGATTGTAGCATGCCAGGCTTTCCAGTCATTCTCTATCTCCAGGAGTTTGCTCAAGTTCATGTCCATTGAATTGATGATGCCATCCAACCATCTCATTTTCTGTTGCCCCCTTCTCCTCCTGCTCTCAATTTTTCCCAGAATCAGGTTCTTTTCCAGTGAGTCAGCTCACAGGATAATCTTCCTTCACAAATCATATCACAAGTGTGAGATGTCAGCACATTTACAGGCCCATCCACACTAAGGATGGAGGAGTTTGGAAAAGAATGTGAGTCCCTGGGATCACCTTAGAATGTGACCTGCTACCCTGAGTCATATAGGTAGGGCATTGGAGCAAACACATTATTTTTTATAAGTTCAATTAGAGCAAAGAGAAGTTCATTTCAAGTTTTCTAAAGCCCTTTAAGAATATTGGGGGTAAATCATACCTAGTGAGATCCCACCACTGTGGGGCAGTCTCAGTGAAAGCCTAAACTACATTGCCTTTGTAGTTCAGAGAAGATGAGTCATGTAAAAAGAAACAGAAGGTAATTCAAGTATAAGATAAAGTATGTAAATGAAATTAGAAAAATAAAAAAAGCATTGTCTTTTGTGTTTTTTCTCTCTTGATTCCTTCCATTCTACTTTTTTGAGGCTTCCTGAGATTTGGCATTTCTCTCCTTCAAAAGTATGTCTTTTATTGAACCATATATGATCAACTCAATTTTAATTGGATAATCACTAAACATGAGTTAAGGAGGGCTTATAAAGATGCTTCCTTTACGCCTGCCAAAATAAAAGAGTCCTTGAAAAACTTAATCAGAACACACAAATTTATAAAGATAATGGTGATGATTGGAGCTGTGATGTTTTCTGTAGATTGGAACTTTATTTATTAAATAAACTGGACTCAGCTTGATGCTGGAAGGAAGCAACATAATTCTTTTTACAATTTCTATTTTTAATCAGCTCTGTGGGGTGTACCTTTCCACCCAGAATGAAATCTAAGACAATCTTGTTGCTCTTCTTGACACCCTCAAATAATATATTAATAGTTCTATTTTTGAAATAATAAAAAATTCTTCCAGTCCATATAATGTAAAAACTACAAACTATCAACCATCTTAAAACTTCCCTCTGGAGCTTTCAGATAATTTGTGATCCAGTTATTACTGCTGTAGAACAAATTACTTCAAAACAGATCTGTCTAAAGCAACTATTTTATCTTGCTTATTGCTTTATGTATCAGTAACTTGGGAAAGACTCAGCTGGGCAGTTTTCACTTAGGTTTTTTTTTATGCAATTATGGTTATTACTGGCTGGGATAGTAGCCTTCTAAAGGCTCATCTGGATGGATAGATGTCCAAGATGGCACATTCACACCCTGCTGGCAGTAAACACTGGCTATTTCCTGTGTGCCCAGCTATGGCTGTTGAAAAGATGCCCACATGTAGCTGTTACTTGTGGCTTGAAAACTGGGCAACTGTTTGAGTTCAGAGCTTAAAAAAAAATGGAATAACTCAAAAGACAGCTGAAAGCTGTGTTGCACCTATCACTCATAACTTAGCCTAGAATGTCATATAGCTTCACTTCTGCCAAATCCATTTGATCAAAAAAATTGGAAGTCACACAATTTAAAGAGACTGAATATCCTACTTCTTGACTATAGGATATCAAAGAAATTTGTGGTCATAGCTTAAAACCATGAGAGCTCCTTCTACAAGTAGACATCTTGCTCACCAGAACAACATATATTGACCTCATGTCAGTGGAAGTTCAGCTGTTCCCAAAGCATCCTGTCTGCTCTCTTTAACCCCATACACCAAAGGACCAACTGAGACTAATCTAACCATTATTAATCTACACATTCACAGAAATTCAGAAGCTGCAAAAAGAAATACTGTAAGCATTTCTCTTGACTTTAGATGATGGAAGAGCATCCTTCTCCAATGAGGTATGTTGTGTGTGTGTGTGTGTGTGTGTGTGTGTGTATGTGTGTGTGTGTGTGTGATTGTGTGTACACTGATGCTACTATACTAGTAGTCCTCTCTGAAGAAATCTCAGTAAGAATGTTTTTAAACTTCGTCTTGGCCTTTACTAATTCAGGCTTGAGTGGTGATAGCTAATTGTCCTCAGACTGGTTCAAAATCTCTTATCATCTTTGAACTAAATCTGGCATTCCCTTGAAATAGAAATAGCATATATCAGTCATTTCAATATCATATAACCAAACTGTACTTCAATTATCCAGGCTCATTTTTTTTTATTTATACAAAAACTTAAAAAATATCTAGTCCACCAGACTCCTCTGTCCATGGGATTTCCCAGGCAAGAATACTGGGTGGGTTGCTATTTCCTTCTCCAGGGGATATTCTCAACCCCTGCATTACAGGTAGATTCTTTACCACTGAGCCACCTGAGAAATCCAAAGTATCTAATACTGCTTCTTAATAATACAGCATTTTTTAGCTCCACTAGTTTTCTGGTGACATCTTTAGTATTTTCTACGTATCAATGGATTCAGTAAAGTTGCAGAACACACAAAAATATCTTGCATTCTGATATAATAACAATAAAAGATCAGAAAGAGAAATTAAGGAAATAATCTCACTTAACCATCACATCAAAAAGAATAAAATACCTGGAATAAATGTACCTAAGGAGGTAAATGGGCTTCCCTAGTGGCTCAGATGGTAAAGAATTTACCTGCAGTACAAGGAACCCAGGTTTGATCCCTGGATTGGGAAGATCCCCTGGTGAAAGGAATGACAACCCACGCCAGTATTCTTGCCTGGAGAATTCCATGGAGGGTCTGGTGGGCTATATAGTCCAGGTCACAAACAATTGGACATGAATGAGCAAATAACACTTTCATGAGGAGGCAAAAGACCTATACACTGAAGACTATAAGACAACAAAGAAAGAAACTGAAGACGGCACAAGCAAAGAAAATAATATAACATATTCTTGGATTGGAAGAATAATATTGTCAAAATTACTATACTATGCAAGGCAATCTATAGATTCAATGCAATCTCTATAAAACTGCCCATGTCATTTTTCACAGAAATAGAATAAAAGTCTTAAAATGTGTATGGAAGCACAAAAGACCCCAAATAGCCAAAGCAATCCAGAGAAAGAAAAACAGAGCTGAAGGAATCAGGCTGCCAGACTTTAGACTACACTACAGCCATCAAGACAGTATGGTACTGGCACAAAATAGAAGTATAGATCAATGGAACAAGATAGAAAGCCCAGAAATAAACTAACACACCTCTAGTCAATTAATCTATGACAAATGAGTCAAGAATAAACAACGGAGAAAAGACAGCCATTTCACCAAATAGTGCAAGGAAAACTGGATAACTACACATAAAAGACTGAAATTAGAACATTCTCTAATACCACTCACAAAGATAAACTCAAAATGGATCAAAGATCTAAATGTAAGGCTGGACACTATAAAACTCTTACAGTAAAATATAGCCAGTGTACTCTTTAACAGAAATCACAGCAATATCTTTTTGGATCCACCTCCTAGAGTAATGAATTTAAAAATAAAAATTTTAAAAGGAGATCTGATTACACTTAAAAGCTTTTGATCAGCAAAGAAAACCATAAACAAAAAGAAAAGACAACCCAGAAAATGGGAGGACATATTAGCAAATGAAGGAATCAACAAGGGGTTAATCTTCAAAATGTACAAACAACTCATGCAGTTCAATATCAAAAACCAAACAGTGCAATCAAAAATGAGCAGCAAATCTAAATAGACATCTCTTCGAAGAACACATGCAGATGGCCAAAATGCACATGAAAAGATGCTCAATATTAATAACCATTAGAGAAATCCAAATCAAAACTACAATGAGGTATCACCTCACATCAGTTAAAGTCGGAATGGCCATCATCAAAAAGTGTATAAAAAATAAATGCTGGAGAGGATGTGGAGAAAAGGGGCCTCTCCTACTCTGTGGATGAGTACATAAATTGGTACAGCCACTGGGAAAACAGTATGGAGGTTCCTTAAAATTAACTAAAAATAGAACTACCATACGATCCAGCAATCCAACTCCTCAGAATATATCTCAAGGAAAACACAGTTTGAAAAGATGCATGCACTCCAATGTTCACTGCAGCAGTGTTTATAATAGCCAAAATGCAAAAGCAGCTGAAGGAATTTTTTAAAATGTGGTACATATATATAATCAAATGTTGCTCAGCCATAAAAAAGAATAAAATAATTTCATTTGCAACTATGTGGATGGGCCTAGATATTATCATACTAAGCGTAGTAAGTCAGACATAGACAAATAACTTGTCATATCATTCTTATGTTGAATTTAGTTTAAAAAAATGATATAAGTGACCTTATCTGCAAAATAAAAACAGAATCAGAAATTTTGAAAACTTGTGATTAGCAAAGGGAAAAAGTTTGGGGAGGAATAATTTGGGAGTGGATGGACATACACATACTACTATACATAAAGCAGATAATCAACAGGAAGCTACTAGACAACAGAGGGAATTCTGCTCAATATTTTAGAGTAACCTATATGGGAAAATTGGAAGTGGTCAAACAAGAGACGGCAAGGGTGAACGTCGACATTCTAGGAGTCAGCGAACTAAAATGGACTGGAATGGGTGAATTTAACTCAGTGACCATTATATCTACTATTGGGGGCAGAAATCCTTCAGAAGAAATGGAGTAGCCATCGTGGTCAACAAAGGAGTCTGAAATGCAGTACTTGGATGCAGTCTCAAAAACGGCAGAATGATCTCTGTTCCTCTCCAAGGCAAACCATTCAATATCACAGTTATACAAATCTATGCCTCAACCAGTAATGCTGAAGAAGCTGAAGTTTAACGGTTTTATGAAGACCTACAAGACCTTTTAGAACTAACACCCCAAAAAGATATTGTTTTCATTATAGGGGACTGGAATGCTAGGTAGGAAGTCAAGAAACACCTGGAGTAACAGGCATATTTGGTCTTGGAATGCGGAACAAAGCAGGGCAAAGACTAATAGAGTTTTGCCAAGAAAATGCACTGGTCATAGCAAACACCTTCTTCCAACAACACAAGAGAAGACTCTACACATGGAAATCACCAGGTGGTCAACACTGAAATCAGATTGATTATATTCTATGCAGCAAAAGACGGAGAGGCTCTATACAGTCAACAAAAACAAGACCAGGAGCTGACTGTGGCTCAGATCAAAAACTCCTTATTACCAAATTCAGAATCAAATTGAAGAAATTAGGAAAAACCGCTAGACCATTCAGGTATGACCTAAATCAAATCC
>SJYC01127978.1:0-12958 GCA_006408675.1 Madoqua kirkii | reverse complement strand
TATATATATATATATATATATATATGATGTCATTTGTATGCTATAAAGAGAAACTCAGAAACCAAACATATACATAATAGAAAAAGTATGGATCGCCATTGGTACATAGAGGGAAAGAACTGGATTGTGGTTGGTGATAAATACTTTAGTCATATCTATAATAGTTGATTTTACAATAGTAGTATATCTGTGTACTACAAATGTTTCTAAAATAATTTGTGATATCTTTGTTTAGGGTGATTTTTTTACAAAAAAAATAAGCCAAACTTTCTCTCTTAGAGAGTTTACAATTCTGTGTCTAGAAGTACTTGAATTGATTTCTGGGTTATCCACTGGATTCCCCACGCATAGGATTAGTTTATTGATAGAAACTGCTTGTTCACTTTCAATATGCCTGTTTCCATTTTGAGTGACATTCACTATTCTTTTAAGTGTCCAGGACATCAAACTACCCTCTGGTTCTTCAAGATGTGTGTACTTTGTGAGACACTCCTTAAAGGTCATTCTATGTACAGATATCTCTACTCCAAAATTATTTCCCCTGTGTCACCTTGCTTTAATTTATTGGCCTATGACTAGCTAGCCAATTGGATGCTTATATAAATAAGAATTAAAATAATCAGTGTGATTATCCCACCCAAATAGCAACTATAAATTTCACTGCCACTTTGATGGAAAATGATAAGAAAAAAAAGAGAATCTCAGGAATGTCAGCATGTACAGCATGTACCCTAATTTATGGCCTGATTATAGAAAGGGGAAGAAGGCAATGGTTTCTTCCAATTCTGTCCCATCTAACACCTGATATTTAAAATTCAATAGTTTGTCATCTATAAGTTTAAACACTGGAAGTAGAGTGTATAGGTTATCACTTAATTCTGTATCCTGAATCTTGAGTCTACAGAGTCCACAATATTTTACAAATGGACAGCAAGGTGTAAAAATATTACATGTTTATTTCCACTAATCTTTATCTAAATCTTATATTATTTTCTATTATTAATATATACTAAATGTACAGTAGTATTAGCAATAAACTGCCACTTTGTAACCAATAGAAATTGCATGTATTTTCATACCATACATATTATGGTTGTTGCCAATATGGCAAAATATTGTTTACCTTCATTCTTACCTAGAAATTGCATTCATTATGAGATTTGCTGCTAGAACTTTACTTAATGTGCTTAAAGTACATGTATTATATGTTGCTTGTTGTGGTTTAGTTGCAAAGTTGTGTCCTACATGTTTTGAGACCCCATGGACTAAAGCCTGTCAGGCTCCTCCATCCAAGGGATTCTCCAGGTAAGAATATTGGAGTGGCTTGTCATTTTGTTCTCCAGGAGATCTTCCGACTCAGGGATTGAACCTACATCTCCTGCACTGGCAAGTGGATTATTATTATTATTTTTTTTTTACCACTGAGCCACCAGGGAAGCCCATATTATACACTACATTTTAAAAAATGTTTTAGTAACTGTATTTCCATGTAAATTATTTGTTTTATAGTATTATTTTAAATAACATGTATTTAAGAACATCATTCTGAGAAGGGGTTCCATAAGCAGCCACTACACTCTTGAAGTAGTCCATTGCACAAAAATTTAAATAATCATGACTTTAAATCATTGTTATTCATTGGCGCCACAGTACAAAGAAAGGATCTGGAAGCAATTTCCACAGTTAGGAGGCTACTTCACACATCTGGTAGCAGAGGAAATTCATGGATGGAGAGCAAGGTTCTGAGAAGCTGGGGTCATCAAAAGGCAGAGTGGTATACTTCATCATTTACATTTTCTACAGGGAAGGGCCACCCTCCCCTCAAATTAGGAGGAAACCTCAGACACACACTGTAAGACTTTTACCCCAGCTTCCTTGTTTATCCTTCCCTTCCTCCTAATACTTACTTTAATTATTCTATAGCTTCTGATGCTTCCAACATAGGAATGTAGAAGAAAACAAAACCAGTAAAGATTAAGCCAAATGATTTGCAATCATGAGAGCAGCATTAATGAGACACCAAGCAACACGGAAATTAGAATAAAATAGCAACCAAGAAATATTTTGCCGTCTATACCTGAATCTGGAAACTGAATCAATTTTTCCATCTTCCATATACACAGAGAACCATAACTAAATTTGTATTTTGAGGCTAGTGAGGTCTAAGAAAATCTGGTTTCTTTAGCATGCAAAGTCTGTTAAGATTCATCTCTGCATCAACTCACATAGATCCTCAATCCCCTTCTCAAACTCCCAAATTATGTCCAGGCACGTCAAGGTTAATTATCTGGTGTGCTTGTATGTGAAGTCACTTCAGTCATATCTGACTCTTTGTGACCCTACAGACTGCAGCCTGACAAGTTCCTCTGTCCATGGGAATCTTCCAGGCAAGAATACTGGAGTGAGTTGCTGCGCCATCCTCCAGGGGATCTTCCTGACCCAGGGACTGAATTGGTGTTTCCTACATCTCCTGCTTGGCAGGCAGCTTCTTTACCACTAGCACCACTTGAGAAGCCCAATTATCTGGTACCCTTGTCCATAAACAGTTTACCAGCTTCAGTTACCTCTTATGTTGGGGTAGCAAAGAGGAATTGTTTTCAATTGGTAAGAGCAAAGTCTTTGGAGCCAACTGACCATTTACATAATTGTTAAAAAAATATTTAATCTTTGCCTCCACTTCTGAATTTGTTACATTGAGACAGTAAGAGGGCCTGCCTCATAGCGTGTTGTGCGGATTCATTAAAGAAATAGTAAAGAACTGAAATACTGCTTGTCATATAGTAAATATTCAGAAAATTCTAGTCATTATTATTATTGCCTACCCTATTCTTTCACACCTTTGCTAGCTCTCTTTGCATTCTATGGCTTTCATAAAAGTTAAATGTGGAGTATCTAGTATCTAAAGCGATCTCACTTCTCAAACTCAAAGTATAGACTTCCCTGGTGGTCCAATACTTGGGAATCCACTTGCCAATGTAGGAACTCAGGTTTAATCCCTGGTCTGGGAAGAAGGCATATATGCCACGGGGCAACAAAGCCTGTGCATCCAAATACTGAGCCCATGGGCCTCGAGCTGGTACTCTGCAACAAGAGACACCACCATGATAGGAAGCCTGTGCTTTGCAACTAGAGAGTAGCCCCCACTTGCTGCAACTGGAGAAAGCCCATGTAGCAATAAAGAGCCAGCTCTGCCAACAATAAGTTAACTAAATTAAATTAAGAAAAAGACAACTTAAGGCATGAGTATGAGTAGGCCTGATCATAGGGTCACAAAGAGTCGGACATGACTGAGCAACTGAATGAACTGAACTGAGGCCTGGTCAGAATTCAGAAAGCATTTATGCTTAATATCAGCACCAGCATTTCTCTAAAGCAAAACAACAATTCTTTGTTATCCTGGATGTTCACTTGTCCCACTGATATGAAAGCAGGGAAGTGCAATCATCATATTCATTAGGCTGAAGATACATATTCTTTGTCACTCTCCCCAATGATTATTTCTCATTTACTTTCTATTTGTCTCTCTTTTATAAACATGCTCTTTCTGTCTTCTGGAGCCAAAGGCATTACTATCAAGCCTATGTTCTATTTTCATGAAAAATGCAAATTAAAATGATAAATATATATTTTGGCTTAAACCAGAATATTCCAAATACTGAGCTACTGCCCAGGCAATTTCCTATTAGCTATATTCATTGGGGAAATCATTTATCTACAGAATAATCTTAACATATAAAACATATTTTCTAAATTTTATTTTATTAAATATTCCTCACCTTGAAAGGTTGAGATTCAATTTGATTTGAATCTACAAGTATTTATGAAGTATCTCATAAATGAAAAGTTACTGGTCAGGTGCAGTGTGGGATATTCATAATAAGTATTATTTTCAGAGCATATTATCATTTGCAAAAGTATTTTCAGGTAGATTAGCCAAGTTCTCACAACCACTTGTTTGAGGACAGATTATTATTATTGCTATTTTTCAGATGATCAAAATGGGCCTCAAAAACATTACAGGCCTCACTCCTCAGTCCATCACAGAGCTTCTACGTGCCAACTATGTTTATCAAACCCAAGTCTTTTGATTCTGCATTCCTTTCTCTTCCCTATAAGAGTTCCATTCTACCCACTGATGAACATAGAATATATTAGAATATATAGGTCACATTGACACCTGACGTAATGCAAAAAGTTAAACTGAGGTTCATAAAAATTACTATAAAATACGGAGGACCAAATGTTTCTAGAGGCTTTGAAAGGCATTTTGGAAAGAAGAAATTTTATCTGGATTTGAAGGAATATCTATGATTTTTAGTGCTAGGTATAATGGGACCTTGCAGAGAGGAGTAATTTTTTGGTCTAGAGTTTTGGTCAAAGGCTTTCTTCAAAAATAAAGCTGACTGATACAGATTGGGAAGGGCTGCTGCTGCTGCTGCTAAGTCACTTCAGTCACACCCTACTCTGTGCGACCCCATAGATGGCAGCCCACCAGGCTCCCCCGCCCCTGAGATTCTCCAGGCAAGAACACTGGAGTGGGTTTCCATTTCCTTCTCCAATGCATGAAAATGAAAAGTGAAAGTGAAGTCACTCAGTGGTGTCTGACTCTTAGCGACCCCATGGACTGCAGCCCACCAGGCTCCTCCACCCATGGGATTTTCCAGGCAAGAGTACTGGACTGGGGTGCCATTGCCTTCTCCCTTAGGAAGGGCTATTATTAACCATTAATGGTAGTACCTTACGTTCTAGGTGGGGATTCCCACGTGACACTAGTGGTAAAGAATGTTCCTGCCAATGCAGGAGACATAAGAGACACAGGTTTGATCCTGACGTTGGGAAAACTCCCCTGGAGGAGGAAACAGCAACCCACTCCAGTATTCTTGCATGGAGAATCCCATGGACAGAGGAGCCTTGTGGGCTACAGTCCACAGGGTCACAAAGACACAACTGAAGTGACTTAGCACACCATTCTAGGTAGTTACTAGTACTTGACACAAAAGAGACCTGATGATGTTTAGAGATGCATGAGAACATCATTCTTTATGACTTGACTCAGTACAGAAGCTTCTCAGCCTCTCAGAGGCATCCATGTCTTATCATCCCACAGACTCCTCACTTGTTTTCCTGACCATATGTCTACAACCATAAAATTGATTCAGTTCCATAATATGTACTTGAATAGTATATTCATTTTATAAAAACAGATTTATGGAATGATAAAGAGCAGGAAAGGAAGCTGTTTAGGAGAGTAATGACCTAGTTAAGGACATTATTTTTATTTTTTTAATATGCCATAGTGAGACCTTATCATGATACTTTGATACCTTTGGTGATACCCTACCATTTATTCAGAAACCTTCAGTTTATTCATGGACGATATCTATGACTTTTGATTCTTCTTCCAGTCTTCCTGTCATCCAACCCAATGCCATTTTAGTCTTCCTTATGTTTCCTTTATTCAGCAAGCATTTGAAACTACTGTATGTTATACAACTAGGACAGCCTGACCAGAATAGGGCTTTAAGGATAGTTTTCCTGCACACAATGTGGATTAAAAGAAAGAATTATAACAAGTCCTCTTATTGATATTGTTTCCAAGAGAGAGAAGAACAACTCTTAACTAAAAATTTTATTAGCAATGATAGAGAGGAAAGGGGTACATGAAAAAGAAAGCAAGGAAGTGTAATTTACTTCCATATGATTCACAAGACTTAGCACCATAATGCACGCCCCCCATAGGAAGAATGCTAAGGTTTTGAGCCTGTCTGACTTGAACAACAGCTTCTGTGAATGGGGATTATGGTGAGAAATAGGGGCATATACAAGGAGAAAGCAGATGACTAGCTATAGGCGTGTCGAGTTCAAGATGATGACAGAACATTCACAGAAAGATGCTCTTTGGTTTTGTGCAAATAGGAGTGAAATGCATGGTTGCTGACATGATTCTTTAGCTGAAGGAAAGAGTAAAGGAAAGAAATGGGGTTTGAAGGCAAATCTTAGGGGAGATTGATATTAAACACGAGGGACAGGACTAGGAGGTAGTAAAGGAGGAGTCAGAGAGATGGGGGGATAATCCAGTGTCCTGGAATCCAGTAAAAGGACAAGTGAAAGACTAGATGCATGCTGTAGAGAGAGCAAGGGTTTGTGCCAAAGAAGTCACTGCTATTCTGAAAGAGAAAAGCAGGTGCAGCTCAAAGCTGCCCTGCCTAGTGTAGAACAAGGAGCTGCAATTGGAGAACTTCAAACTATCTGATGCTGTGGTTCTTCTTGGCTATATATGTGCCATATTATATCAATAAGCTAATAATCACATTAAATGAGGACCTAACACTTAAAAAGTTGCCTTTCATTGAGCAAGATTTCAGTGTTGGAAAGAAAGCATATGATGGCTTATCTTGGATTTGGATTGAAAAATAGCAACCTAAATGTCCATCAACAGAGGAATGGATAAAGAGGATGCAGGGTGTGTGTGTGTGTGTGTGTGTGTGTGTGTGTGTGTGTGTGTGATGAGATATAACTCAGCCATAGAAAAGGAACTAAACTGGGTCATCTGTAGAGATGTGGGTAGACCTAGAGCTTATCACAGAGACTAAAGTAAGTCAGAAACAGAAAACAAATATGCCATATATTAACACATATATGTGGAATCTAGAGAAATGATATGGATGATCTTTTGCAAAACTGAAAAAGAGACAGAGATGTAGAGAAAAAAATGTATGGACACCAAAGGAAAGGGGAAGGGTGGTGTGATGTCTTGGGAGATTGGGGTTGAAATATATACACTATTGATACTATGTGTGAAATGCCCAACCACTGAGAACCTACTATGTAGCTCAGAGAGCCCTCCTCAGTGCTCTTGGTGACCTACCTAGAAAGCAGATTTAGAAAGGAGGGGCTGGATGTACACGTATAGCTGATTCACTTTGCTATTAGAAGAAACTAACACAACACTGTGAAGCAACTACACTCCAGTAAAAAGATAGACTCACAATAGGAAAGTAGGATTTAATGCGAAGGATTCTAAGCAACTACTTAGAAGCAAAATGTGGTCTGGTGACATGGCAGCCCATGCATATATGTTGGTAGTTTATTTTCCAAGCACCTACTTTACAACTTCTTCCACTGATTTCTTATTTTGGATCTGCCTTATGCTAGCCAGAGAAAGCCGGGTGGTCACAGAATAGACACCATCACCATATCCCAAAGCTCTGTGAACAATATGCATGTTCTGAAACCAATCAAACTCTATTACAAGAAAACCTGAATGAACCTTTTCATAACCCTCAGTACTCATACACCCTGATCTTTTGATAAAAGGTATTATTTTTCATTTTGGTTGCTGATGATATATCAAGGATGGCAACAGTTTCCACAGTTTTCTCTTTGATCTTCTCTGCAGAGCTAGAATTCTAGATTAATTCTACCAGGTACAATGATATAAACCCAGCATTATTGAGTCATAAGCATTACCCTTTCATTTCTAACTTCCATATGGGGAACATATATCTTTTCTTCCAGTGATTTAAAGTTTTGATCAAATGCATGCCGCATTAAATGTTTGCAGCCATATAGTGAATGCATTTTGGCTATTTAAAACTCAGCCAAGATTTACAGTATAATTCCATTGCTGATGTTATCCATGACAAAGTCACAGCTAAGCCAAAACTCCTAATACATATTGTAAAGTGTAAATTATTATGCTTCATTTAGAAATTCAAATATGAGGTACAATAGGGTTCTGGGTGACGTGTAGGGGTACAAGATTTTGTAGCTGGCAATTTCTTCTGGAGAATCTATGATCTTAATATATGTTAAAAAACTCCTGCTTCTGTCTGTGAATGCTGGCACAACTGTCAGAGCCTGTGCATAGGCCTGGAATGTCCCACATCTCAGATGATGCTGTAAACAGCATCAGAAGGAAAGTCAGTTTCCTTCTGTACATCACGAGAGTACATAAGCTTTGTCTCATGCTTAGAGATAACAGAGTTTGCTCTCTTTAAATTATTTATCAACCAACTAAAGAAGGGACTAAAAATAACTTGGGGTTGTATGTTCCTGTAAAGAACAGTGACTCCTTTTATATAATAATGGCTATATTTGAAGGCTTTTCATTCATTTACAGATATTTATTGAACACCAGCTATGTGCATGACTCTGCTAGACATTAGGAATACAAAGAAAAAATTCTTCAAGGTCTTGTTTAACTCTTTGTCTTTCTGCCTGTAACAGGCAGCCTATGCCTATTTAACTCATTTAATGTTTCCATCAAAATCAACTTCTCAATTGATTTTGTTTTCCATTCTTGAGCACTTTTGCCTTTATGGGAATGTCTCCCATGTGTAGATGCCTGGAACTTAATGTCAAAGGGCAGGTGTGTTTTCTGTTTTGGCCATCTGCCATTCATCATATGGGCACATCCATATTTCATCTTGAACATCCGTATTATACGATATGCTCATGCCTTAGTGTAACCTTGGCTCACTTCCAGTGTTGCTGCTTTCTATTTTTCGCACAAAATCTCTGTGGTTTGGCTTATTAAGTCCCAGATGTATTCATTTGGACTCCTTCCCTCAGGAAGCAAGGGGCCCCAGGGTGGTAGTGTCTGAGACAAGTGCTCAGAATTTCCTGTAATGAGTCCTGATTCTGGCTTCATGAGGCTGTCACTTACCCCTCATGGGGAGTGATTGCTGCCAGGTCATTATTTCCATGCTGAAGCTGCTCCCTGCAATTCTATTTGGGAAGCTTCATACTCCAGCTTTCTATGTGGCATACACATGAACCCATTTGAATTTCATGGTTGGAGAAATTTATTCATGAAACCTGGATTTTTGCCTTGATGTTGTCCATTGATCCATAGGTCTTTAAACAGATATGGTAGTCCAGAAGCTATTGCTTAATTATACTTTCTTGGGAGAAGTGAGTTGAGCGGAGAAGAGGTACCTGTCTCAAAGATCCCAGAGAGCAGAACTTCTGGGTAGATGCTGATAGAATATCACACCATTCACAGAAAAGTGATTTATATGGATCAAAATAAACATGATCATTCTTTAGTGTAGAGAAAAATGGAACCCAGATAATAAGCTGGGGTGTACTAACTGCCCTTCAATACAATATTATTCTGAAGTACTAAATGTTATTCCTTATCTGTCTGTATTTTTTATCTTTAAAGGTAGAATGAAACAAAGAGTTTACAGAGTCCCCAGGGGCAGAGAGGAGGAATGGGAGATACACTATTTCATAAAGGCAGGCAAACTGCCCTGCCATTCCAACTTCCTCACAAATACTGAAATCATGGCAACTTTCCCTTTTATGTAATGTGTTGAGAGACTTATCAAATTTAACACTGTGAAATATTTCATAGGAGTTGCGAGTTTATATCTCAAGCCTGAATTCTTAAATGAAAAAAAATAAAAGGTATGATGTAATGTCCAAGTTACTAATTGAATTAAGTCTAGAGTGAGCTTCACAGCATGAAAATATGTTTAATACTGGGAGGAGAGAAATGTTAGCCACATCATGAATCCTGTTCCAAGATAAATTACAGTGTTATGACAAGGCTCATGTTAATCTAACTATGCTCTCAATAAACTATTCAGTAGGCAGGCAGCAACCATAACCTGCCAGTTGTTGCTTTAGAGTTGAAAGACCTTTATTCCCTACATATAAAATAAAATATATAAATGTATATGTTTGGGTGGACAGTTTTATGTGGAAATCACCTTAAAAGAGACTGATATACAATTCAATAATCAACACAGTCTCAACTGCAGCAACCACAAATGTCCAAACTCATGCCAATGGGAAAAACAGCCCTGATTTCCTTCTACCCAGATTCCCCTATAAAATACATAGAGAGAAGTATGTATTTAAAAGAGGAATGGAGGAGGGAATGGCAAAGAGAACAGGCAAGGCTGACATGGCACAGGATAATGCATCTGTCAAAATGCCAAGCAAGAGATTCACTCAAAACACAAAAAGGCACGGATTTTGTTTAGACAGTCATATTTTGAAAGGTAAAGAGAAAGGGAGGGAAAGGAAATGATGGGAAGGAGAAAAAGGAAAGGTAAGCTGAGTTTATATGGGCCCCTTGCATCTGTTTATACTGACTCCATAGAAAATACTTGACATTTCTTGACAAAGATGAAATAGAAGGGGCCCAGGGGCCACATCTGCATGATGCCATCACTGGGGCCTCATGGGGCACAAGATGCCTCCATGCAACACTTGCTGAGTGGGACCATTGCTGCCCATCTGATTTCCCTGGCTTGTATACTTCCTTCCAAATAGGTACTTCCACTCTAGTTCTGAACCACATCATGTTCAATACATGCTGGCTTATTAGATCTGCCCCCTTTACTTTCCAAATCATCTGCCCAGTTATCTCTTTTCCCTTTCCTCTTTCTTAATTTACTCCATCTTGGATAAATCTGCACTTAGGCCATTTGAGCTTACCTGTTTTTAATCAGAGCTCAGGGGCAATGGCACATCACTCCAGTGCTCTTGCCTGGGAAACCCCATGAATGGAGGAGCCTGGTAGGCTGTGGTCCATGGAGTCACAAAGAGTCTGACATGACTGAGCAACTTCACTTTCACGCATTGGAGAATGAAATGGCAACCCACTCCAGTGTTCTTGCCTGGAGAATCCCAGGGACAGTGGAGCCTGGTGGGCTGCCATCTATCGCAGAGTTGGACACGACTGAAGTGATTTAGCAGCAGCAGGAGGGACTTCCCTGTGGAACAATGGATAAGAATTCACCTGCTGGGGACACAGGTTTGGTCCCTGGTCCAGAAGATTCTACATGCCGTGGACCAACTAAATCCATGTGCCCCAACCACTGACCTGTGTTCTGGAGCCCAGGAGCCACAGCTACTGAGCCTGCATGCTGCAACTACTGAATCTCACATCCTCTAGGGCCCCCTCACCACAACTGTTGGAGTCCACTCATGTCAAGGCTGTGCTCTGCAACAAGAGCCACTACAATGAGAACCCTATGCACCGCAACTAGAGAGTAGCCTCCACATGTCACAACCAGAGAAAGCTGCACAAAGCATTGAACACCCAGGGCAGCCAAAAATAAATAAATGAAATAAAGAGCTCAGAAATAATTTGTCTAAAGAACACAATCACTTCAAGTTTTCTTTTCAGGCTATTTGATTCATTCCAGTTGTGTGTGTGTGTGTATGTATTCTTCAAATCCTATATGATTTTTCTGTAATATAGTTTTCAAGACTCTTTGCTAATATCTGCTAAGACATCTAAACTAGTGTGGACAAGAGAATAGTTTCGCATCCTTTTCTGTGTGGCCCTTGCTATTTTTACTCATTATTGATCTCTGGTTTTATTGTTTTAAGGGCTTGCAATTTTTTTTTTTGGAACTTCCAAGTACTAATATTCATGTTATATCTGAGTTCCTTTAGCGCAGTCTTTGTGAGCTGATATCTGTAGGAGTTTGTTTCCTTAGATATTGACCACAGAATGCAAGGAAGAATTGCATTCTGCTTCATCTCCTTCACTGCCTCCACTCCAGATGCTCTTTGTCATGAAAAATAGTGTTTTTTTTCCCTCTGTTTGATTAGAATTTTTAAGTGAAACATATTTTCCACAATAGGAAAATTATGAACATCATGACATTTAAAAAATTGTATTCTTTTATATCTACCCAATCCATCTTTACCTTAACCAATCTACTCTTACAAGAGTTTGGGGACAGGGGATGAGACAATGACGATGGGGAGTTCAGGAGGAATACTTTTGTTTAATGATTCTATTCTCCATGACATGCAGGCTTCAGATCCACTACTACAGCCTCATTCTCTCATGACCAAGACACTTTAAGCACTAATGTTAAGATTCCATCTGTAAGAGATTGGTGTTTGTTCAAATTTCTAGAATACTAAGCAGCATAGTAAATAAAAATATGAAAAGGTGCTTAGTTTAGTCATTAGAGAAATACAAGTTAGGTTGCAACATACCTCTATTCACCAGAAGAATGGCTGAAATGAAGAAGCAGACAATAGCAAGTGCTGACGCTATTGTAGAACAGCTGGAATTGTCATACCCTATGAGTGGGAGTACAGATTGGAAAAATCACCTTGGAAAAGCATTTGGTAATATCTACCATGCTGAATTTATACTTATCTGATCAATGATCTCAATCCTAAGTGCATGGCCAATAGAAAGACACATTTCATCATGTTATGACAATACTATTAATAATAGCCTCTATGGACAACCGAATCAGACACTATGTATTGTACTCATACAATGGGATGCTACATACATCATTAGGATGAACAGATTATTGCTTCAGGAAACCATAGGAGTCAATTAAAAAGTATAACAGGGAAGTGAAAAGCCAAAGCTCAAAAAAAGTATACAATGTCTTTGAGAAACAGAAACAAACAAACAAACAAAAACCCTCTATGTGTTAGAATTCAGATATTGTTACCTTTCAGAAGATACTGCCTAGGAGAAGATACAAGGAGATTTCTGGGTTGCTTGTAATATTCTACAGCTTGATCCAGATATTGGTTATATGGACGGCTCATTTTGCACATAATTATACACAACAAGATGTATAATTACAGTTTGTATGTTTTCCCATTGATATACTTCGATAAAAAAAATACCTAAAAGAAAACAAAAGAATTTTGATATTTACTAATCATGTCCATTAACTGAAAATAGCAGATAACTTGGCAAATTACAAAAGAACGATGTTTTGCATAATTTTATTGAGGCCATACATTTTTAAACGCAGAAAACTAGTGAATAATACTAGTAACTAAATATCTTTGAGGTGATGTGTAAAGTAAACAACAGCCACAAAGACACCAAAACTAATTAAATTTTATATTTTTCAGCATTTTGGAAGAAAGTTATTTTCACTACATTCTTGAAACATCTATGTTTTTCCTATCCTGGAGGGAGAAAATTGAACCAAAATTATGTTTTCTT
>SJYC01127976.1:0-27865 GCA_006408675.1 Madoqua kirkii | reverse complement strand
AACTCCGTTTTATCCAGCTTAAAAGAAGAGCAATGCCCACAAATTTACGATCTTCTAAGTAATCTGGGTTTAATAGGCTGATTCTGTGAGATTCAATGACTCTCTGTCCTTGAACAAATCACTCTACCACTAATGAGAGCTGGTTTTTGCACTCTGAAAAGTGTCTTGAGACACTGAAGTAATGATACAAGGTCACATCAAATAACAACTGGTTTCCATATGGCTAGATCTGTGAGGGTCCAAACAAGAATTCTATTAAGATAATTGCAGGAAATATGAGGGAAACACATGTGCAAATGAAACAACCAGAATTTGAAGAATGCCAAATTTATTTTGCAATTTAGCTACAAAAAACAAAAATTCAATTATATTCATAAGTGACAATTCCATTCCAAATGATTACTTACATGTCAATCTCCTTTGATCTATGTTTATGTATATGTCATTTTGATGGAAATATATTGAAATTTATTTAAAATGTATTTTAGTGAAACAATTATTTACTCATTCACTCTCTTGAGAAAACAATTGCTAAATACCCGTGCTTTGTGCTAACTTCTTTGGAAGGAAAAATATCAAGTGAGACTTCATTTGACTCTTAAAGAGTTTAAGAACCATTAGTGGAAAAATTCTTCCAGTGTTGATTTTGATTCTATTAATAGATTGAATTTATTTGTTTTGTTGTTACTGTAAAGGATGTAAGAGAAGTAATCTTTTGTTTTAATCTACAGAAGTGTAGAGAAAGTAGCAATCTCAAATGAATGACATGATCAGAGATGTTTTGAAGGAAGAGTACACCTGAATCAGGCTTTCCAGGTGGCGCGAGTGGTGAGGAGCGCATACGGGTTCAATCCACAGTTTGTGAAGATCCCCTGGAGGAGGGCATGACAACCCACTCCAGTATTCTTGCCAGGAGGTTTCCCATGGACAGAGGAGCCTGGCAGGCTATAACCCATGGGGTCGCAAAGAGTCAGACACGACTGAGGCAACTTGGCAAGTAGCATGCACACATGAAGCAGGGGTTATCCACACAAAGGCTTATGGGTGACAGGAGAGTGACATAGATGAGCAAAGTTGGTGAGCCACTTATAAGAAAAAGGGGAGTGGTAGAGACTAGGGCAAAAGGGAAAGTGCGGGCTCTCTTTAAACGGAAAAACCTTGCCTTAGTTTTGGTTAATCATAACCATGTATTAGAATCCCTCGCGGTAAAGGCATCTGATTTCTCAAGAGTAGCCGCAAATCTGGATTTTTCAGTACAATCTCTACCCTTCCAAAGTTTGAAAACTTATATATACATAAACACGATATATATTTATATGTAATTTGTAAAATTATATATAATATACAAACTGACTATGATATTTCTATAAATTCATATGTTTATGCATGTACATATATACATACAATCAAGTTTAAAAATATACCTAAAGCCCATATTTGAGCTGCATACAATCAATTTTCAGTCTCAATACTATATCACTGCTTCGGTAAGATGACTGAATGTAACAAAATGGAGAAAAAACAGTTCTCTAGGAGAGAAAGCGATATGGGGGAAAGTGAAGAGGCTGAGCGCCGAAGAATTGATGCTTTTGAACTGTGGTGTTGGAAAAGACTCTTGAGAGTCCCTTGGACTACAAGGAGTTCCAACCAGTTCATCCTAAAGGAGATCAGTCCTAGTTGTTCATTGGAATTACTGATGTTAAAGCTGAAACTCCAATACTTTGTCCAGTTGATGCTAAGAGCTGACTCATTTGAAAAGACCCTGATGCTGGGTAAGATTGAGGGCAGAAGGAGAAGCAGAGGACAGAGTATGATATGGTTGGATGACATCACCAATGCAACGGACATGAGTTTGAGTGAACTTCAGGAGTTGGTAATGGACGGGGAGGCCTGGTGTGCTGTGGTTCATGGAGTCACAAACAGTCAGACATGACTGAGGGACTGAACTGAACTGAAAACCGTAATAATGAGTTTGGAACTTTTGCAAAAGCCCTAGAAACTGACAAAAGATTTTCAGGAAAGAGTGACTCAATACAATTACCTTTTAAGATTTACCAGATTAGAGACTCAAAATACAGAGACCTCTCAGCTTCCTAATGTACTAACTTAGTAATAAAGTGGCTACAGCCAAGCTGAAGTCATATCTATAGCATTAGAGAGGAAGAAGTGGACAGATGAGACACTGTCATGGAGCAGGGCTTGAGAAGTGAATAGATACAACAAAAGGTTTCAAAGGAAATGTCAAGATTTAGTCTCAAATTTCTTGGTTTTGTTTTTGGTTTTTTTTGGCCTGTGAATTCATAGAGACTATGTTAAGACAATGCTATGAGCTGATATGAAAAGATATTTATGGTTTAACTTTAAGCATGTTAAAGTGGCAGCATTTGCAAAGTCCAAAAGTGGGGAGACATTTCTAATAAGTTTTAAGCCATAACTGAGGTGGAAATAATGTGAACCCATTTTCTTTTATTTCTTATTGTTTTTAAAGATATAAATACGATTCATATTTTCAATTAAATTGAATTTTAAAATTCTGATTGATTACCTTTTAAGAACCAAGAAATGAGCTCTTATACAAACAACCCATACTGGCAATTTGGTTTTAGAAGGTCTCCATTAAGTCTAGTAAACTATGATCCCTAAAAATTAACTAAACATTATGCTTTGAATATTATCTTCGTAGCATACAAAAAAGAGAAAAGTATCAGTTTTCATATCATTTTATCATAGATCTTTTGAGATTATTCCCATGGAGTTAACATTTTGGCAAATGGACTTCTCTGGATCATTTTTTGAAACTTTGGACTTGGGACCAAGCAACTATCAGAATGCCTCAGAGAGATAGCACTATCATTGAACATTCTAAAGTATGTGGATTGATGAGTAACTGAAGTAGTTGTGAGGCAACTATTTTGAAAATGAATATGAGGTTGCAACAAATAACATCTATAGTCAGATGACTACAACAGAAACTGGTCATATTGACCTAATTTTAGTGCTTCTTCCAAATTGTATTATATAAACTTGCTCAGTTGGGAAAGCTGAGACTTGCTGATTAATTGGCTATCATATCAGAGTGCTTGGCAAAATATGGATTTTTTTTTCTTTTGTATTTTGGTAAGCACTCAGTTTTTCCTCTCAATCTGGAAATGATAGTGTTTCTGTTTTAGTTATCTTCTAGACTTAGTTATTTGATACTTTCTCTATTTGTTATTTCTACTTCTTAGATTTTTTAAATTTTATCTTCTAGAATTTCTTCAGGTCTTTGCTGGTGTTGTATTGTTTTGTGTATTCATTTTCAAGTGAACTTTTCCTATCTTAGTACCTGTTTTGTATAGCTCCTGTTCCTGTTTAATGAATACAGTTTGGTTCCTAAAACTGTTACATATTTTTTTCTTTCTTTTTTTGGAGGAGTGTAGTTTTCTTCTGCTATCTTCAATGACTCTTTTCTGATTTCTTCCTTTTTTTTTCTAATCTTTTTATTTCACATTAAAATCTTATTTAAATATCTTGTAATCCTTGTGTATTTCTTTCTTTAATGGTAAGTGAAGCACTACAAAGATCTTTACAAATTCTATTTGCATAGTTGGGCTTTGTCCACTGGTGGTTTTATTGTAGAATAAACTGTTTAGCTATTTCATTTCATTTGAAAACTCTAACGACTGGCATCTATAGATTTTGTCTCTTGTCCCAGGCAGTTTCCTTGAAATGTCTTTAATTCAGAGATTAGCAAATTTTTTATATAAAAGGCCAGAGAGCAAATACTTTATACTTGATCAGTTAGATACTCATTGCTATAACTATTCAGTTCTTTCACGGTAGTACAGAAGCAGATAGAGACAAAGACTTCGTTATAATAGTTAACAGGCCATTGTTTTCAGTCCCTGTTTGAATCTACTGCTTTGGGCTATAAACTCAAGTTCCAGCATTTCATCTAGAGAAAAAAAGAGACTAGAAACATGGCCACTTAATACGGTCTTCTAATAAATCCTTCTGTTTTCAATATGATATCCCATCCTCATCTGTAACTTGTGTTCTTAGGATTAAAGTGTCTCTACCAATCCCCAGAAGGTAAATTCCCATTCCTTGGCTGTGAAGGGAGGTGGGATAAGAAACTCTACACAGTATAGGATATAGTCTCAGAGGCATTTCAACAGTACACCTGTTTTCACCATCACTAATGTTACCCTGCTATCTAGCTGTACCTGGTGCCTTCGATCCGGAGCTTTTCCAGGGCTCCATATCATGAATGTGCTTTAAGGCTGGCCTCCCCCATTGATGGCTTACAGTTTTCTCTGATCCTTAGTAACACCCACAATTTAATAATTATCCGTCCAAATGTTGTCTGCTTTCCAACACTGTGTTGCTATATCTGTCTCACCTATATTCTTTGTGGAAGGAAAAAAAAACTTACAGGTTTTTACTTTTCAAAAATCCTTTAGCTGACATTTTAGTAGAGATTCTCATGGGATTAGCAGTGAATATGTGTGATGAGTTTTCCATGTTTAACAGGAAATCTTCACAAAGTATATATAGATATTTTGATATTCTGATCTTTGATATTGTGGTCTTAATGTTATCCACTTGCAGGTGTAATCCCATTATACTCAAGAGCATACTTTTACATGCAGGTTTTCTTGATACCATACTTGATATCATCTTGAAGATATTCTGTATCTATGGAATACAAGATTGCAAACTACAGTTTAGAGTTTTTACTCTTCCAAATTCCACAATTTTCTAAGTTTTAAAAAAAAAGATTGCTTTGAGGTGGGACAGTTTTATTTACGTACCCCAGCTAGGGAATTTCTACTTTCCCTCATGCCTCAGGTCATGAAAATCCTGTACTTTCCAATACTCTCATAAAATAGAGTCTATAATTTTATATGATTTCCCCACAGGCACGGCTAGTCTCTCAAATCTGAACACTAGTCAGGTGCTCACACTCATTTAATAATTAAATAAAATTGGTAAGTATTCATTCCATTGTGGGAAACCTGGAACATTTCTAATGCAGCTTATCCCTCTCTCTCCATCTCTATTCTATTTCTCTTTTACACTCTCTCTTATGATTTTTTCTTTATGTCCATTTTTTTTGGCCCATCATTATTATGATGAGTCATGTTAATTTTCTATTTCTTTGTACCACAACCTTGGTGGCTTAACACATACCATTTATTAACTCACAAATGTGCATACTTGCATGAGCTAGGGTGTGTTTTAAGCTCAAGGCTAAAATCATGGTGCTGGTTTTGATCTCCAGGAAAGAATCCACTTTAAAAGTTCATTCATGTTGGAAGAATTCAGTGCCTTATGGTTGTAGGAGTAAGGCCTCAGTTTCCTTGCTGGAGGTTAGCTGTGGGCCTCATTCAGTTCCTCAGGGCCATCACAACCCATCCCACTTCACCCCTTTCATCTTCAAACAAACAATGGTGCAAGTCCTTCTCAGGTTCTATGTCTCTCTGACTCTTATTTGTTACGAGCCAGAGGAAGCTCCCTTCTTTTATAGACTCATGTGATTAGATCAGACTGACCTAGATAATCTCCCCATCTCAAGGGCACTAGATAATATAACCTAAAAACAGGGGTGATATCCAGATGTGTAAGCAGGTTCTACAGATTAAGCCGGGGCATCATTGAAGGATCATTTTAGAAATTCCATATATCACATTTCTATTCATTTTACAGAAATGCCACTGGAAGGAAAAGTATGTAATAGATTTTACTCAAAGTTAGGGTTAGCAGAGAGGATCATATCTCAACACAGAGAATAGATTATAATAGACTATCAGATATCATTATCATGAAAACCTTACTCCCTGTTCCCTGCCTTGGGATATTTCTTGATCAGCTTGGGTTCAGTTCGGCCCCAGGCTTCAGAGCTTTTGTGGGACTTGACTCTTTTGTTTTCCTCATATCTCTATTTCCAAATTTAAAGCACCTCCATCATTAGATCTTCCAGTCTGAATAAAAATTTGGGTTACAACCCATATAGAATGGACTTTTGGACTCTGAGGGAGAGGAAGAGGGTGGGATGATTTGGGAGAATGGCATTGAAACATGTATACTATCACGTAAGAAATGAAGCACCCGTCTATGTTCGATGCAGGATACAGGATACAGGATGCTTGGGGCTGGTGCATGGGGATGATCCAGAGAGATGATATGGGGTGGGAAGTGGGAAGGGGGTTCAGGATTGGGAGCTCGTATACACCTGTGGCGGATTCACGTCAATGCATGGCAAAACCAATACAGTATTGTAAAGTAAAGTAAAAATAAAATTAAAAAAAAATAAGAAGTAGCCTTCAGGGATAAATAAAATAAAATAAAACTGAAAAAAAAAGAAAGAAAGAAAGAAATCATTCCTGAATATTCATTAGAAGGACTGATGCTGAGGTTGAAGCTACAATACTTTGGCCACCTGATGAGAGGAGCCAACTCATCAGAAAAATCTCCGATGCTACGACAGATTGAAGGTAAGAGGAGTAGGGGACGGTACAGGATGAGATGGTTAGATAGCATCACCAACTCAATGGACATGAATTTGAGCAAAGTCCAGGAGATAGTGTAGGACAAGAAAGTATGGTGTGCTGTAGTCCATAGGGTCACAAAGGGTCCAATACAACTGTGTGACTGAACAGCAACAATTCATTAGTGACTATCAAGGAATTAGCAGAAATGTAGCCTATACCTTCTGTGTTTCTCTATTGTATTTACAATAAAGAAAAGCTCACTGAAACTGGGTAACAATATGACTGTTTCCAACTTCCAGAAGAGGATAAACTACCAAAATTATATGATCAGTAGTACAATGTGCTGTAAAATTGTCTTAAGAGTGGTAAAAATTCCAATGGATTGTACAGTTAACAGGAAAATGACAAAGTTCAAGAAAGCAGAGAGTCTGTGTCTTTGTAGTGATCTATTTTTAAAAGAATAAAGCAAAGTGCATGTTTAAAAAAAAAAATTTGGGTTACAGTGTTTTGTGGGCTGGAAGTAAGCAGTACTTTCAGACTTTCTCAGAAACACTTCTCAGACTGTTGGGCAAGTGAGAAAGTTCACCTTTTGTATCTAAATATGCCAATTAAAACTGAACATTTTCAGAGAACAAGATGGTGGAAGAGTAGGTGGTCGTGGAGTAGGTCTCTCTCCATGGATATCAGGAATACACCTTCAGGCACAGAAGTGCATGCAGAACACCAGCTGAGAGCAGACAGGAGTACCTGACCAGAGGAAAAGAATACATAGAACCACGAAAAACACGATAGGAGGAAGGAACTAGGGGGGAAGCAGGAGCGTTAGTAGGATTGGACCTGCCCTCAGCAGGTGGGGGAACTGAAGCAGGGGCCCAATCCCCACATCACGACAACTGTCTGAGTCAGAGGAGAAACATTTAAGGCTGAGAGTGAAACAGCTGACCTGTGGCAGCCTAAATGGAATGAGAATCAGACAGTCCTTGCCGCAGCCATACACACCCCAGACAGGGATGCAGGTCACCAGAAGGCACAGTGAGTGGGAGCTGGAGTTTAGGGATTGTGGAGCAATCCCAGGGCAAGGGCTGCTGTTACTGTGGAAAGATGGATGGAGGGGGTGTGAGGGAGGAGGTTGTGGTGGGAAATGCCAGTGGAGGAAAGCCAGGCAGCCATGGAAGCAAGGCGATACTGCTGAGTCACTGGTAGGGGGTGGAGCCATCACCAGAGCCTCTCTGCCCCCACATGCCAGCATTGGCAGCTGAACAGTAGAGAGGCTGGCCCATGAAACACCTGGTGCACTGAACTACAGAGTAGGACCCCACCCAGAGGGGCCCCTCTATGTGCTGATGAGCCAAACAGAGAACAAACCCAGGTAAAGGAGCCATCTAAGTGCCTGAACAGGAAGAGCTACAGAGAAAGATTGGCCAAAGAGGCCTTCTGATTGCCAGCTACAAGAGGCTCAAAAAAAAAAAAAAAGGACTCTGGTAGGGCCATAACTCCTGCAACAGACGCAGTCCATGTCTCTGTACACTTGGAGCCTCTAGGGGCCCAGCAAGCCAAGCAGCTGTACCACCTTAATAACCAACTCTCACTGGGGCAGAGCTGCCATAGCCAAAGTCTTGTGTCTATACACACATGGTTGCTTAGGTCGTGTCCAGCTGTTTGTGACCCTATGGACAGTGGCCTGCCAGACTTCTCTGTGAGGGGGGATCTCCAGTCAAGAATACTGGAGCATATTGGCCATATTAGTTGCCATATGCATCTAGAGCACAATTCCTGCTGCCCTAGCCACCAACTCCCCCTGAGAACTTGGTGCTGCCAGGACAGCTGCAACCTAAGCAGCTGCACCACCTCCACACCTGGCCCTCACTAGGGCAGACCCAAGTCCTCCAGGGCAGCCTCAGGAGCAAACCCTAGTAGACAACCCACATGCAGAGATGGAAAGAAAACCACAGTTAAAACCCAGGGGCAGTGTGGCCAAGGAAGAAGACCCCAAACCTTCCCACCAGCTGCACAAGCTGCAGATTAAATCCACAGGATCAGCTAGGCACATTCTGTGTCTACAGAATATATAAAAGGATGTTGAGAGCTCCCAGAAAAGAAAACACACTAGTTCTGATAACTGTGGACATTGGAAGCAAGAACACACAGGAGTAGGACCAGATTAGAATCTGAGATGCCCCCACAGCAGATCCAGAGACCAATCCAGTGTTGGAGGGCATCCTAGGGATAGATCAAGCCCTGAGCCTTTGGAATGGGAGCTTTGATTCCAAGACCCTAGACTACCAGAGAACTTATCCTAAGGAATATCAAATAGTGAGAACTCACACAAAGGAAACCACTTGAGTATAAGACCAGCATCACCCAAGCACCAGAAGCATCCTATTCAGGACACCTCATCTAAACAATAAACAAAACAAAACACAAACCCAGTCATCAGCAAACAGGATTATCACTTCACTCAGCCTTGCCCATCAGAGGAAAAATAAACATGCAAACAAAAAAAAAACAAAAAAAGCTCAGCACAAATCTCACCCTGGACCAACCTTAGGAAGACAGAAATGAAAAGGAAAAAAGAATTCAACCTTGAAGACTGGGAAAAAGAGACCTCAAACATAATAAGTTAAAAAAAAAAAAAAAGAATGAAAAGGCAAAGAAAACAAGCTAGAAACACAGAAGTCAAAATAAATGAAGAGGAAATAGGTAAACTACCTTAAAAAGAATTCAGAATAATGATAGTAAAAGTGATCAAAAACCTTGAAAACAAAATGGAGAAAATACAAGAATCAATTAACAAAGACCTATAAGAATTAAAGAATAAACACACAGAGACAAACAAAACAACTACTGAAATTAAAAATACTCTAGTAGGAATCAATAGCAGAATATCTGAGGCAAAAGAACGAATCAGTGAGCTGAAAGATAAAATGGTGGAAATAACCTTTGAAGAGCAGAATAAAGTAAAAAGAATGAAAAGAACTGAGGATAGTCTCAGAGACCTCTGGGACAATATCAAAAGCACCAACATTCGAATACAGGGGTCCCAGAAGAAGAAGAGAAAAATAAAATGTATGAGAAAAATTTTAAAGAGATTATAGTTGAAAATTTCCCCAACATGGAAAAGGAAATAGTCAGTCAAGTCCAAGAGACATAAAGAGTCCCATAGAGGGTAAACCCAAGGAGGAATATGCCAAGACACATACTAATCAAACTAACAAAGAATAAATACAAGAGAATATTAAAAGCAGCAAGGGAAAAGCAACAAGTAACATACAAGGGAAACCCCATATGTTTAACAGCTGGTCTTTCAGCAGAAACTTTGAAGGCCAAAAGGGAATGGGAGGATATATTTAAAGTATTAGAAAGGAAAAATCTATAACCAAGATTACTGTACATGACAAGGATCTCATTCAAAATTGATGGAGAATTAAGAAGCTTTTCAGACAAGCAAAAGTTAAGAGAATTCAATACCACCAAACCAGCTTTACAAAAAATAGACCTTCTTTTTAAGTGCACATGGAACATTCTCCAGGATAGATCACATCTTGGGTCACAAATCAAACTTCGGTAAATTTAAGACAATTGAAATCCTATCAAGCATCTCCTCTGAACACAATGCTGTGAGACTAGATGTCAATTACAAGAAAAAAAAAAAAACTCAAAAAACCCCTCAAAAACATGAAAATTAAATAATATGTTTCTAAATAACCAACAAGTTACTGAAGAAATCAAAAGGGAAATCAAAAAAATTCTAGAAACAAATGACAGTGAAAACATGACAACTCAATACCTATGGGATGCAGCAAAAGCAGCTCTAAGAGGGAAGTGTATAGCAATACAATCCTACCTCAAGAAACAAGAAAAACATCAAACAGACAACCTACCCTTAAAACAACTGGAAAAAAACAACAACAAATGAAAATTAGAAGGAAAGAGATGATAAAGATCAGAGCAGAAATAAATGAAAAAGAAAGGGAAAAAATAGTAAAGATTAATAAAACTAAAAGCTGGTCCTTGGAGAAGATAAACAAAATTGACAAACCTTTTTCCTGACTCTTCAATTAAAAAAGAGAGAGAGAGAGAGAGAGAGAGAAGAGAATCAAATCAACAAAATTCGAAATGAAAAAGGACAGGTTACAGCAGACAATGCAGAAGTAAAAAGCATTATAAGAGGCTATTATGAACAACTAGATGGCAATAAAATGGACCTGGAAGACATGGACAGATTCTTAGACAAGTTTAATCTTCAAAGACTGAACCAGAAAGAAACAGAAATTATAAACAATCCAATTACAGGCACTAAAATTGAAGCTGTAAGCAAAAATCTCCTAAAAAGCAAAAGCTCAGGACCAGATGACTTCACAGGAGAATTCTGTCAGACACTTAAAGATCTAATGCCTATCATTCTAAAGCTCTTTAAAAAAAATTGCAGGAAAAAGAACACATCCAAACTCATTCTACAAAGCCACCATCACCCTGATACAAAACCAAACCAAGGCAACATAAAAAAAGAAAACTACAGGCCAATATCACTGATGAACATACATGCAAAAATTCTCAACAAAATTTTAGCAAACAGAATTCAACAATACATCAAAAAGCTCATACGCCATGATCAAGTTGGGTTTATTCCAGGGATGCAAGGATTCTTCAATATAGGCAAATCAATCAATGTGATACACCATATAAAAAACTGAAAGATAAAAACCATATGATAATCTCAATAGATGCAGAAAATGCCTTTGACAAAATTCAGCATCCATTTATGATTAAAACTCTTAAAAAAATGGGCATAGAAGAATGCACCTCAACATAGTAAAGGCCATTTATAATAAGCCTACAGCAAACATTATTCTCCATGGTGAAAAACTGAAAGCTTTTCCCCTAATATCAGAAACAAAACAAGGGTGCCCACTTTCACCACTATTATTCAATATGGTTCTGGTAGTCCTACAGGAATCAGAGAAGAAAAAGAAATAAAAGGAATCTAGACTGGAAAAGAAAAAGTAAAACTCTTACTGTTTGCACATGACATGATACTATACATAGAAAATCCTAAACATAGTATCAGAAAATTGCTAAAGCCAATCAGTAAATTTAGCAAAGTTGCAGGATACAAAATCAATACACAGAAATCACTTGCATTTCTACATACTAACAATGAAAAATCAGAAAGAGAAATTAAGGAAACAATCCCATTCACCACTGTAACAAAGAGTTAGATATCTAGGAATAAACTTACCTAAGGAGACAAAAGACCTGTACACAGAAAATTATAAGACACTAATGAAAGAAATCAAAGATGACATAAACTGATAGAGAGATATTCCATGTTCCTGGGTAGGATGAATCAGTATTGTGAAAGTGACTATACTACCAAACAGTCTACAGATTCAATGTGATCCCTATCAAATTACAAATGGCATTTTTCACAGAACTAGAACAAAAAATTTCACAATTCATATGGAAACACAAAGACCTTGAGTAGCCAAAGCAGTCAGAAAGAAGAATGGAGCTGGAGGAATCAACCTTCCTGACTTCAGATTATACTACAAAGCTTCAGTCATCAGCAGTATGGTACTGGCACAAAAACAGAAACAAAGACCAATGGAACAAGATAGAAAACCCAGAGATAAACCCAAGCACCTAAGGGTAACATTTTTGACAAAGGAGGCAAGAATATACAATGGGGCAAAGATAGTCTTTTCAACAAATGGTGCTGAGTAAACTACACAGCTATATGTAAAAGAATGAAATTAGAACACTTCCTAACACTGTACACAAAGATAAACTCAAAGTGGATTAAAGACCTAAATGCAAGATCAGAAACTATAAAATCCTCAGGGGAGAACAACAGGCAGATCACTCAGTGACATAAATCAAAGCAAGATCCTCTATGACCACCTTCTAGAGTAATGGAAAAAAAAAAAAAAAAAGACTAAGAAGTGGGACCTGGTTAAACTTAAACACTTTTGCACAGCAAAGGCAACCATAAGCAAGGTGAAAAGACAACCTTCAGAATGGGGGAAAATAATAACAAATAAAACAACTGACAAATGATCAATTTCCAAAATATACAAGCAATTCATATAACTCAATACCAGAAAAGCAAACAACCCAATCAAAAAGTGGGGAAAAGACCTAAACAGTCATTTTTCCAAAAACAAACGCATAAAAAGATGCTCAATATCACTCATTATTAGGGAAATGTAAATCAAAACTACAATGAGATATCACCTCATACCAGTCAGAATGGCCATCATCAAAAAGTTTACAAACAGTAAATGTGGGAGAGGGTGCAGAAAAAAGAGAATGCTCTTGCACTGTTGGTGGGAATGTAAATTGATACAGCCACTATGGAAGATGGAATGGAGAGTCCTTAAAAACTAGGAATAAAACCACCATATGACCCAGCAATCCCACTCCTAGGCTTATGTCCTGAGGAAACAAAAATTGAAAACGACATGTTCACTGCAGCACTATTTACAATAACTAGAACATGGAAGCAACCTAGATATCCATCGATAGATGAATGGATAAAGAAGGTGTGGTGCATATACACAATGGAATATTACTCAGCCATAAAAAGGAATGCATATGAGTCACTTCTAATGGGTTGGATGAACCCAGAACCTATTATACAGAGTGAAGTGAGTCAGAAAGAGATAAATACTGTTTTCTAACTTGTATATACAGAATCTAGAAAAATGGTAATGAAGAATTTGTTTATAGGGTAGCAATGGAGACATGGACATAAAGAATAGACTTATGGACATGGCGAGAGGAGAGAATAGGGTGAGATGAATGGAAAGAGTAACACAGAAACTTACATTATGAAGTAGATAGCCAATGGGAATTTTCTCTGTGACTCAGGAAACTCAAACAGGGGCTCTGTATCAACCTGGAGGGTGGGATGGGGAGGGAAATTAAAAAGGGGGGGATATGTGTATACCTATGGCTGCTTCCTGTCAAGGTTTGACAGAAAACAGAAAAATTCTGTAGAGCAAATATCCTTCAATTAAAAAATAAATTTTTAAAAATGAACATTTTCTTCTAAAAAGCATTTTGCTTTTTTTTCCCTATCCTGACCATTTCAAACTCCTTATATGGTCTTACTCTTATAAACTCTTTCTCTTAACTCCAAGATTTTCTGAAAAATAAGTGAATGGTAGATAAAATAATGCATGTAAACTTCAGTATAGTCTCAGAAACAACTAGAAACAAATGTTAGAAAAAAGTTATTGAAGATAGAACAACAGTGCACCGTTTAGTATTTCTCAATTAACATCACTTAAAAAGCTGCCTATATATAAGAGCACAGAGAGGCTTAAGGTCAAATAGTTGATAATGTACTGTGCTTTTGTGAGACTGAGAATCAGAATAGGCCTTTCTTAATAGGTTAGACCTAGAGATCTAAGTCAGATATATGTGGTGATAGCCTCTATAATTATTCTGAATGCTGATGCTGAATGTTGATGCTGTTGTTCTGAACTTCATAGCTCATCCATGCCCCTTTTGTTAAACTTCCCATCACCTAGAATTAGTTTCATGCCTGAACTGCTGCGTCCCAAGATGGTAAACACAGCTCCACTGCCATTCCTTGCTTCACTAATGGCAATTCTGATCACATAACAGATGGAAAGCCTAGTGAATAAATATATAATTATTCTCCATAAGAACAAATATTCTCCCTCCCTCTCTCGCTACACACACACACACACACACACACACAGACTCATATATATGACCTCCTGACTCTAAATCCAACAACTGCAAACCCTCTTCCCCACCCACTCATATAAAATATTGTTTTAAGTCATTGTCAGAGCACTCCATTTACTGAGTCAGAAGAAAATGATGTATGTTTTCCTTTCTGGAAATTTCCATATGTAGTTCTTTCCTGCTTCTCCATACATTTTATTTCATTTGTTGAAACTAAATGAAACACTAGATTTTAAATGTTTTATGAATTGATTAGGAAGAAATCATTTTACAAATTATATATTTTATGGTTAAGTGGACAGCAAGATTTTTATAGTGACTGAAGTGTTTTAAAGCTAATTGGGAAAAATGAATAATTTTAAACCATTTATCTTCAGTAAAATATAAAAGTGATTGGTTAATTTTAAAGACAATAGCAAAAGTAGGTTTTACTTAAAACATAATGATGGTTTTAAGTCAATTCCCAAGGTCCCAGAGCTATTTATTTGCTTGGCTATATAACACTGAAAGGCTTTTCACTAGAAATTATTAATGTTTTATGTTCAACTGAAGACATTAAAGAACAAATAGGTCATACCATTTTTAACCTCTATACTTATATTAATAGGAAAATGTTAAAGCCAATTGAAGTTGGCCCATGTAGTCATTCTGTGATTGAGAATGCCAATTCAGGGTGATTCCAATATATGTACAATCATTCCCAGCTAATTGCCACAGATGGAATTTCCTGCACACAGAACTCAGGTCTATTTTAAATATTAATACTCCTTCCAGGATGCCTTATTAGAAACATGTCAATCATGTCAAAACTCCAATGACTTTCCTACTGGAAAGGTCTTATTGGATCAGGGTAGCAGACCCACATCAACTCTAAACATGTACAACTTCTTTCAATAACAGAAATCCTGTAGTTAAATTTGGGTTACATAGACCCACAGTGTTAGAGCATTTCGGGTTTTATGCAATTACTGAGATGATAAATGGTTAAAAAAATGTTTTTTAAAGCATATATCCTGTGAACATTTTAAATACTGAGCATATCTAGAAGTGGAAATAAATCCCAAAATGTTTTAACTATTTTTAAAAAGTGGAGAGAAAGAGAATTATCCTGCAGGCTGGGTAAGACATAAGTGTTATGAAACAGTGCAGGAAAATATACTTGAATTGCATTCTGTAATTTTCCTATTAAAAATTGAACGATGAAATGTCATTTGACTATGGTTAAAAAAATGTTTTTTAAAGCATATATCCTGTGAACATTTTAAATACTGAGCATATCTAGAAGTGGAAATAAATCCCAAAATGTTTTAACTATTTTTAAAAAGTGGAGAGAAAGAGAATTATCCTGCAGGCTGGGTAAGACATAAGTGTTATGAAACAGTGCAGGAAAATATACTTGAATTGCATTCTGTAATTTTCCTATTAAAAATTGAATGATGAAATGTCATTTGACATATGAGATATGACATAAGAATGGTTGGGGCCAAGAGCCTGGCAAAACCCTGAAAATCTCACACAATTACTGAAGCAAAAGGGTGGGCATATTGGTGTGGAATTCTTTAGACTTCCTGATATCAACGAGATCCAGATCTTGACTAGTGGCTTTAAAAATGCTAGTTAAAAGCCTGTGGTGTACCCCTGCATCTGCGAGTAGTTTTGGAGTGTTCTCCAAGGCTCAGTGGTAGGATGGACACAGCAACTTACAGCAACTTAGTTTTAAAGATGATAAATATTCTCTTGGGTAGGGGGAGTGCTGTGGAAAGAAACTAGCAGCATACATATTTTTGTTAGAAGCCAAGGAAATCTTTCAAGCAGGGAATTTGCTGCTCTCAGTGGAGGACTAGACTAATTTATTTGTCACTGAGAATTTCCTGTTTATAGAGGATGACCATCTAGGGTCCTAAATAAGAGACGCTAACACAGAGCGCAGGAGTAAGCATAAATCTATCCATTCCTATGAGAGCCACTAGTTCTGCCTCTAATATGATAACTTTTTGTCAGAGGTAGGGGGAAGAGAATGTATGAGGTTAGGGAGAGAATAGATTTTTCTCCTTAAAATTTAGAAAAAGTTTCACAGAAAATTATATTGTCATAGAAAAATCATAATACTTTAATCAACTACCATTTATTAAGTCAGGTGCTTTTTGTTCTTCACCTATCTGAATACTTACAAGCTGTCATCAAAGTTTAAATGTTAATAGTCGCATTTTACAGATGTGGACACATGCCCAATGAAGAACAACAACTTGCCCAAGATCACATATACACTGAATCATGTTCAAAGCTGTGATCTCAGGCTCCAAACAGTGACCCTTTCTCTGATCTGCACTGCTGTCTTAGCTTTCTCAAAGACCCAAGAGTATACAAGACCCTTGAGTACACAGACTCAAGATACACTTAAAGGAAATACAAAAAAGAGGGGGTATATGCAAATGTATAGCTGATTTAATTCTCCATACAGTGTGTTAGTTATTCAGTGGTGTCGCACTCTTTGCGAGCCCATGAACTGTAGCCTTCCAGGCTCCTGTCCATGGAAGAATACTGAAGTGAGTTGCCATTCTCTTCTCCAGGGGATCTTACTGACCCAGTGATTGAACCCAGGTCTCCTGCATTACAGGCAGATTCTTTACCATCTAAGTCACCAGGGAACCTATGCAGTAGAAACTAAAATAATATTGCAAAGCAAATATACTCCAATAAAATCAATTTTTAAAAAGATGTACTTGTGTTTGCCATGTGGATGGAGATCTCTCTCATTTAATACATCCATCCAGTCTCTATGTAACATGTTGGTGAAATAAGATTTCTAAATTAATAAACATTTTGGTAAAAAGTCTGAAGTTTGGTATATTTATAGCTTGGCTGTTGCTGTTTCCTGATCACTGTCCATTGTATTGTAACCTATTGTTTTTACTACAGTCATAAAGGTTGATGGCAATCATAGAGACAACAAAACACAACAATAAAAACATAAGATATGTGCATGGGATTACACTTTATAGGTAACTGTAAACACATCAGCTACCCATTATCTGTAAAGGTGGGGGTACACTGTGTGCCAATGTCTCTCACAGGAACTGAGAATCCTCTGAAACTTCAAGTGAAATAGCCTATTTTTTATCAATTCGTTAAGCTGGTGATCAGCACGATGACTGTCAAAAAGCATTATTACCTACTCTGTATTTTTAAATGTCCAATTATTCTTTTTATCTTCTGGACTTGCAGTTTCAAATGCACTAAAGTACTAAAGTTTGACTGTATTGATTATAGCCTACATTAATCTTTCAAAATAAGCATTAGCTTTCAAAAAGACCTCATTTGAATCAAGTATAAAGAACAAGTATCTGCTCTTTGGCATTCATGAAACAATATTTCATGCTTACAGTATATGCACTTTAGAAAACTGCAGAAGCCAAACACTCCCTCTTTATCATTGTGATTAGACCGGTAAATACTGTGACAATTGACTCCCAAAATCTTTCAGGATTTATCCTTGAAAGAAAGAACCAAGGACATACATGGTGGAAAGAAAGAAGAAAGGTACACATCTCATGGTATTAAAACTCATGTTATCTTTTAGTGGTTGGGAAGAGAAGAACCTGGACCAACTTTCCTTTGACTAACGTGACTGAAGGAAAAACAAGATTTATGGGAAAATCCTAGGTTAGATAAAATTCACATCAGGTGCTATATCTTACACTGATGTCAATTCAGATGAAGCATTTAGAGATTTGGGGGTGATTTAAAATCTTTCTTAAGCATTGACATCAGTGGCTTTATAGGTGGAGTAGAAAATGGAAAGGAAGAGGACAAAACACTTGTGTTTTGGAATTACTCAAAATTCTGATTCAGTTCCACGGCTGTAGAACTCTTCTACACATGAATAAAATATATTTTCTCTGACAATGTCTTACAAGAGGGTTTCCTTTTTTCACAAACATCTAGGTATGAAAGATTTCATATATTTATTTGTCATTAAACATAAGTTTAGTGTTTTGGCATGGCTTTTAAAAACACATAGCTTGCAATTAGGGGCTTGTTAGCTATTTCAATTTTAGGTTATAAAATGTTACCATGAATGAGCCTCTCAGATAAGACAGTTAGCCTCTTGATTTTAGTTTGACATTTTAAAAATATAAGATTATCATGAAGATCATCATTAATCAGTTCAAAGACCATAATGCCATGGCCCCAAGGAAAACAGTCACAGTGGGTGAAAAATATATTTCCTGCTTTTTTTCCATATGCCCATATTAAAATGATCCTTATTTTCAAATTTTGGGACCACAAATCCTTCAATATATTCATCATTAGTAGAAATACTTCATCTCTTTCTGAGTTGGGTTTTTTTTAAGTCAGTTAATGGTGTCTATCTAGATGTGATAGGAAAGTGGTAGGTCTTTTCCTTGGTGGCCATGTTATCACAGTGGTGTTTAGGTCAGCCCTCTCTGCACTATTAAGAAGAGAATGAGTTTGTCTTTGGTGCTTCTCCTCTGATTATTTCCATTCTTCTTCCCCTACCTCTCCCATCTGCATAAACACTTGGCTTATACCTTCCTGGCCTTTAGGATAAATAGTATGAATGGTCACTTAAACTACAATCAGTTATGTTATTATATTGTGAGCATGGAAAGACTCCTTATCCTTGGCTAGAATTGTCTTAATTTCTGTCAGAATTGGGTTTATTGGCCTGCTATCAAAAAAGTACAGACTACAGAGCTCATCTTCTTTGCTAGATCTCTGTTGGATTCATTGACTTTCATCTCTCTGTTAATCCTTGCACAGAAATTATGTCCTGAATTCAATTTACAGAATATAGTTTCACCATCTGTGTAGCCATTTTATAAGCAACACTTTAGTGATAACTGTGTTTTTAAGACCATTATCTTTAATGAATATGTTTCAGGATATTATTTATTTACCATTTTATCATCAAGAAATAATAGGAACTCTCCAGGAAACACCTACGAGTCTCCTATCTGTCTACATTCACATGGCTATGAACACATCCAGAGGTTAATGACCATTCACATCCACTTTCCATATCTTTCTGTATTTACCCTTACAAAGAAGCAGACTTCAGAAGATGTTACTCCAGATCTCAAAGGGAATGATAAGTGATTTCAGGATAACAGAAGTAAGTCCATTAAGGTTTTAAAATAAACTCAAAATGAATTAATGACCTAAATGAATTAAAGACCTAAATATAAGGCTGGATACTATAAAACTCTTAGAGGAAAATTTAGTCAGAACACTCTTTGACACAAATGGCAGCAGTATCTTTTCTGATCTATCTCAAAAAAAGAAATGGAAATAAAAGCAAAAATAAATGGGACCTAATTAAAGTTAAAAGCTTTTGCACAGCAAAGTAGTCATAAACAAAAAGAAAAGACAAATCACAAAATGGGAGAAAATATTTGCAAACAATGTGAATGACAAGGCATTAATCACCAAAATTTACAAATATCTCATGTGGCTCAATATCTAAAAAAACAAACAATTCAATTAAAAAATGGGCAGAAGACCTAAATGGACATTTCTCCAAAGAAGACATACAGAGGACCAAGAACAAATGAAATGTTGCTCAACATTGCTAATTATTAGAGAAAAACAAATCAAAATGACAAAAGGTATCACCTCACACTAGTCAGAATGGCCCTTACCAAAAAATCTATAAACAGTAAATACTGGAGAGGATGTGATGAAAAGGGAGCCTCCTACACTGTTGGCAGGAACGTAAGTAAACTGGTGCAGCCGCTATGGAAAACAGTATGGAGATTCCTTTAAAAACTAAAAATGTAAATACTACACGTGGCCAGAAATGGTAGCCAAAAATGCCACTCCTGGGCACACAGCTGAGAAAATCATAATTTGAAAAGATAACATGCACTCCGACATTCATCGTAGCTAGCACTATTTTTGATAGCCAGGACATGGAAGAAACCTAAATGTCCATTGACTGACAGAGGAAAGGATAAGGAGGATGCGGTATCCACCCACAATGGAATATTACTCTGCCATAAAAAGAATAAAACAATGTCATCTGCAGCAACATGGTGGATCTGGAGATTATTATACTTACTGTAGTAAGTCTGAGAAAGACAGTGTCATATGATATCACTTATATGCAGAACCTAAAAAGGGGATGCAACTGAACTTTTTTACAAAACGGAAGCAGACTCACAGACTTAGAGAAAGAATCTGTGGTCGCCAGCGACAGTGGTTGTGGTTTGGGATGGCTATGCACTCACTGCTATATTTGAAATAGATAATAAACAAGGACCTATTATAAAGTACAGGAAATTCTGTTTAATAATCTGTAATAACCTAAATGGGAATTTCTTTTTTAAGATTGGACATATTTACATATACCTGAATCAACTTGCTGTACACCTGAAGCTAGAACATTGTTAATCAGTGATACTCCAATATAAAATAAAAATTAGAAAAATAAATAAAAATTTTAAAATTGTCTGTGTTGGGGCTTCCCTGGTAGCTCAGTGGTAAAGAATCTGCCTACCAATCCAGGAGACACGGATTTAACCCGCAGCCTGGTCACAGAGCAACTGAAGTCCATGTGCCACAATTACTGGGCCTGTGCTCTAGGGCCTGGGAGCCTTGACTACGAAGCCCACATCCTACAACTCCGAAGCTCACACACCCTAGAGCCCACGCTCCACAACGAGAGAAGCCACTGCAGCGAGAGGCTCAGGAGCTGCAACCAGAGAGCAGTCCCCACATGCTGCAACTAGAGACAAGTCTGCAAAGTAGCAAAGACCCAGCACAGTCAAAAATAAACACATTTTAAAAACCTCTGTGATGCTATTAGGATGGCCAACAATTACTGCATACTATAACAAATATCCAACAAGAGGGATTTTAGGCTCCAACATATCCTAAACTATAACTAAAACATTGTTAATCAGTGATACTCAAATATAAAATAAAAATTAGAGCAATAAATTAAAACTTAAAAATTGTCTGTGCTGGGGCTTCCTGGTAGCTCAGTGGTAAAGAATCTGCCTTCCAATCCAGGAGATGTGGTTTCAACCATTGCCCCTAACTATAGGGCAATCTGATCCCCATCATACTCTGCAATTGTGGCAACACTCAAATACAGTACACTTGGATCCTCACTCTCTTTTCAAGAGCCCTTCATGGGTGGTATTGAGGATCCCTTGGTGAGAAGGAAAAGCTATATTTTAAGCCTTTACAACAGAATCTCAGTAGGGAATATCAGACCAGCATTTTCATCCATATATTTTATGTTTCATATATTTCAGTTCACCCAGACATAAGCACAGAGCCTGGCACCTCAAAGACACCTAGTGCATATCAAGGAATAAATATATGGATAAGAGTGTCCTTGACATTTATTTCTTATTATGTTCTTTGAGTCTGCTTTCCTCAACTTGCTACTTACCATGTGCTCTTTCCTTCAGATACTTTCTTTTCTTCCAGAAATGGCTATTCTTCACCCTAGGTATCCCCCAGGTGGCCTCTCTCTGCCTCTGTGTTTATTATTTAATTCTCTCCCAATGCCAGCTCTCGTAACTGCACATGACTACTCATCACTGACTGCATTCTGTCACCGAAGTCCGAGGAACTAGACTATAACTTACCTGATGATTAGTTCTAGAATGAATGAAATTAGGGCTCTGCATATGCTCTTAGAAAAGCACAGTTCTAAAAGACACATGTATCTCAATGTTCGTGGCAGCACTATTTACAATAGCCAGGGCATGGAAGCAACCTAGATGTCCATTAACAGGTGAATGATAAAGTCATGGTATAAATATATGATTGAATATTACTCAACCATAAAAAGGAATGCATGTGAATAAGCTGAGCTGAACTGGATGAACCTAGAGCCTGTTATACAGAGTGAAGTAAGTCAGAAAGAGAAAAACATATAGTGTGTGTGCGTGTGTGTATGTGTGTGTGTGTGTGTGTGTGTGTGTGTGTGTATAATCTATTATAGAAAGTCTATTACAGAAAATGATATTGATGAACTTATTTGTAGGGCAGCAATAGAGATGCAGACGTGCAGAACAGACTTGGGCAGCATTTCAAACATTTGACCACAGACTGTTTTCTAACTTTTATTTTCCCCATTGCTATTAGAAGACTTTCTAGTCTTTAAAGCATGGCCACATAAGGGTTAAAAGACCCTTTTCCCAAAGCAAGGTAGGGGTCTTACTGGATAGAAATTTGCCACCATCTGTACATTTCACCCACAAGTTTTTCCCCAGTGTGTGTTCTTGGGCCCAATACTATAATCATAGAATCTCTGAAGTTGTTGTTGAAGAAAAAATGATAGAAAATTTTTAAAATATCAAGCCCAGTGTGAAATATGGAGATACTCAACTCACACGAGCTCATTTTACCATAAACATCTGGCAGCACACTGCTTCCATAAACTTATTGTGGTCCGAGGGAAAACATGATATTGTATTTATGTTTGTCCAGTATTTTTGCCTGGGAAATCTCATGGACAGAGAAACCTGGTAGGCTCCAGTCCACGGGATCGCAAAGAGTGGGACACAACTGAGCAACTTCCCTTCATTGCACTTTGTTCTCATTGAGCAGATTCTATTTTTCCTGAGAAATATTTCCAACTCTTTCCATTCCTGTTGTCACTTCTTTCTCTCAGTCTCATCACTGTCCTATGAATTCATTAATGCCACTCCCTTCTTCCACGCTTCGTGCCTTTAGTTCATTTTCCACAATGCTGGTAGAACTTGGTCCTAAAAATTAACCATATTAGCACACTTCCTCCCTTTGAATATTTTGATTGGCTCCCTCTTGCCTAGTTAAATGCTTTATTTATTGTAAGTCTTCTTCAAGCATTTTATTTCCTAATAAGCATTATGAGTCTTTAAGATAGAGACATATGTCACAGTTATACCAAGGCACTCTACACTAAAACATTTTTAAAACAGCAATTTATTTAGGGAATTATTACACAGGAACACACAGGGTCATGCTATTCAACAGTAGTTAAGTCCAAACCTCTGAGTACTAATACACAAAATATGCCAGCAATCCCCTTCTCAAATCTCAGCTCTCTAGGCTTCATACTCTCTTTTTGCCCAAACCTGCTGTTCTCCAATAACATTCTTTGCAGTTGTGTCCTCACGCTTGCAGGTGGTATTATTGACCTCAAGCACTCGCCCCAAATCCTAAACCCACTTCTCCATCTACTCAATCTGCTCAATTTGGTAACCTGCTTATTCTTAAAGTAACAGCTCAAGTGCTATTTTTCTCTGAAGCTGTTTTATTCTTCCATCTCCTCAGCAATGTGGGTACTTTGGGAGTTTAAAAGGAAGAATAAACTGTGTTCATACTTCTCATAACTTGTTCACATTGCCATGTGAAACTCTGTCTCCCTCATTAAAAACTAATTCCATATGGCAGGCATGGCCACGCTTCATCTTTTTTGTAGCTCCTTTTCCAGTTCACTGCCTAATACACAGAGATGGTGTGCAATTAAAGTTTACCAAAAATTTGCTAACTATGCCACTGATAAAAGAATGGCATGAGTCACACGTATACACATATGTGTGCACATGTACACAGAAAAACTGTCTCCAAGCGATGTAGTTAATAACTTTTGTCTTTGGGAAAGCAAGCGTTTACTCTGATCCATGAATCTTTGGAAATTCTGATATCTCTGTTTCCAATTATAAACATCCTATACACTAGACCCCTCAGGAACCATAAACTCCCCAAAGTCACTGTAGAATATCCTGCTTAACAAGAACATGGTTGTTCTATTTTGTGCCAAAGTCAATGTGACACCCGGGTGACATGTAAGTTTCTTCCTGAGCTCCCCACCTGCAGCTCCTGCGCAAAAGTGCAAGGGGAAGCTGAGATTGTTTCTGTGAAAACCCACTTTGTCATTATTCATCAATGGTCCTCAAAGCATTGCCCACTTGTATCTCAGCCCAACATTCAATAATGATTTCAACAGAAGAGCAGCTGTTTTGTATTATATGCCTCTCTGTGAATGGCGCCCAGGTACTGCCATTCCAATTTCGTTATGAACGTGTGAGAAAAATGACTGGTTGCCAAAGACAGCATCCACACAATTGTTTGAAACAACGCCTCAGACATAAAAAGAAAGAAAAAGAACCCTTCACAGAATGCAGTGTGTACAGTTTTGGCTGTTTTGCATATCCTCTGCAGCTGTGCATTCATGATGCTATATTTAAGCAAAAATCTGTGTAAAAATTAGTCACTAGGAGATGGAAGCTTAGTGGCTACTTGCAGGGTTTGGCTGCAGTGGCTGCCAAGATTCTCTGCATCCAAACAAGCTTTACCTGTCTTATAGTCAACTGGAGATCAAATGTGACCCCTTGCCAGAATTTAATCTTTTCATACATTGTAGGACTTTTGCCAAAAATTAGCAAACCCTCATTATTATTATTATTATTATTATTGAAAAAGATTACTGTCACTTTGTGCTGGTTCTTTTAGAATCACAACTGTCATAAAGTTGGAACTCTGAACAGCCATTAAAGAGAAACTTTTGAAAAGTCCTATGTGTCAACTTAGTATTAACTTGTTATGCCCCATCGTTCTCACTCTGAGGAAACTGATGGTAAAGCTGTAATTAATGAGGAGAAGGTTGCTCAGTTGGAATGAACAAGACCAACTGCTTATCTTCAGGATGCAAATAAGGCATCACCAAATTCTTATTGTCAGCCATAAGAAATATTTCAGACCAACTCTGCTTGATAAGGAAGGAAAATAAAATATCCCTTGAGTTCATCTATAGATGAAGAAAGAAATATGATGATTAACAAAAGGGAAAATAATTAGTTGGGTTGTTATCAGGTTGCTATTAACTGCTTTGTTTTCAGGATATGTAAAAGCTGTTAAGTGAAAGTGTAAGTTGCTCAGTTGTGTCCAACTCTGTGACTCTATGGACTGTAGTCCACCAGGTTCCTTTGTCCATGAGATTCCTCAGGCAAGAATACTCGAGAGGGTTACCATGCCCTCCTCCAGGGGATTTTCCCAACCCAGGGATCAAACCCAAGTCTCTTATGTCTTTTGCATTGGCAGGCAGGATCTTTACCACTGAGCCACCAGTGAGGCCCCCAGTAAATATGAGCTATCATTAAAAGTTTGTCTACAGTATGTACTCAGTAAAATTAGCTCTTTTCATTGCCTAAATGACAATTTATTTGTTGATAATTTTAGAAGCAGTTTTCAAAGTGTACAGTTCATTGTCGAGATGCCAAATTAATTTACTAAAACTCATTTATACAGATAAAATGCCATTTTTGAATATTTACAATTCCCAGTAACAGATTTCTAGATAAGTTCTGAAATAGTTGCTATGACTTGCTTTGAATTTTACAAGGGATTAAATGGCATATTTAGTTTTTATATGGTTGCTTATTCTGAATGTAGCTTTAGGCTATGATCATCTAGTTCACAATTGACCGACTCTGTTATTTTTGTGAAAATTTAAGAATGTTTGTTTGCTGTTGGGTAGATAAAATCATGGAAAACTGACTGAAAAATAAAACTACAATGGACCCAGACTTTGCAAGACATCCTAAAGTAGCCAATAATGTTACTAAGTGAAAGGAACAAGAAGTGGCTGGGGAAGAAAGCATGGAGTGCTGTGGCACTGACCCCATTAGGGTCAAAACACCTCCTCAGCTCCAGAACCATCTTCCCATTCTTTAATACGAGTAATCTTTTTTTTTTCCAAAAATGTATAAAGTGTTAAACAATTTTTCTTGAAACACTCCCTTTTATTCCATTCAAAAACAGACTGCCATCCCTAGATCCCTAATGTAAATAAATACTACAAACATCCCTGGTGTCAGTAGGAACATTTCTATACCCATACACAAGGTTTGACTATGAGAGTCATAGACTCTTTACTGTGAATAAAGGTATTGATATATTTAATTCAAAAGTTGAGTCAATATCAGTTGCTTTGAATACTCTAGCATGATGTCAGCCCCTCACTGAGTTCATCCTCTTTCCTTTCCTAGGTAAAGCTTCTTCATTTAAATTCAGATGAAGTTGCATTTTGCCTCCTTGGAGCTGGAGAACAGAAATATCACCATGCCCTTAACTCGGAGAGGATCCCCGGAACTGGGGAGGCCATCTGATGCGCTGCTGATTTATGAAGCAAAGTCATCACTATAAATGGAGAAGTGTCACACAGAGACAGGGTGGACTCTGACTACCTTTCCATGATAATTATTCCCCCCAAGTTCTTAGTTAGCCACCAGGGAAGCCCCATCAGAGACTCCAGGCTGGCTTTAATTCATGGGGTCTGAAGAAAACATTGCATTCTTAATTTATTGCATAAAATATCCTTTGTCTTAATCCATCGACTGACCTCATGTATACTGGACTTGCCCTTGACCTACCTGAAAGCTCAATGAGGTTGAGGATCCCTGGGTGCCCTAAAATTAAACACAATGCCTACTATGTGCTATACATATGTTTATATATGTTTAATAAGTGCATGTTGAAAATTACATAGTTTCTTCAGGCATAGCTCTTGGCTAAAGATTCAAAGTTGAACTTCTCTTTGCTCTGTCTTTGTATTACACTCCTTTGGGGAAAAAATACAGAAAAATCAGAGAGTAAAGGGTGTTATCTTCACCAGGACTATGATAAAGTATTATTCAATTCTGTGTCTTCTGATGATTTCAAAATACAAGCAAGTGGAAAGAAATGAGGAGTGATGAGATATAGTCTGACAAAGAAGAGTTTTTCTAGATAACTGGGAGAACTAGGGGATGGGGAGAAGCACTACTGTCAATCAACTCAGTGATGACATCTGATTCCAATCTGGGAGCACAACATCACTGAATCTATTCCGGAGGCTGTGCCTCTTTTGCTTAGTCTATGAGGAAAAGATGATTTTGCTGCTGCAAGGGCTGATCAGGTAAGGATCTGATACATTTACCTTCACAATCAGACTTATCATATATATTTCCTGGGGAAGAGTGACCCATACATACAAGATCTGGCCCAATATTTTTAGAAGTGTGGGATGGTTTCTAACACTTACAGAACTACAAACTTATTTATCGTTAACAGTTTCCAAAATCATCTCACAGACAGACCATTGCTTTGGAGTGATGAGATATAGTCTGACAAAGAAGAGTTTTTCTAGATAACTGGGAGAACTAGGGGATGGGGAGAAGCACTACTGTCAATCAACTCAGTGATGACATGTGATTCCAATCTGGGAGCACAACATCACTGAATCTGTTCCGGAGGCTGTGCCTCTTTTGCTTAGTGTTCTATGAGGAAAAGATGATTTTGCTGCTGCAAGGGCTGATCGGGTAAGGATCTGATACGTTTGCCTTCACAATCAGACTTATCATATATATTTATTGGGGAAGAGTGACCCATACATACAAGATCTGGCCCAATATTTTTAGAAGTGTGGGATAGTTTCTAACACTTACAGAACTACAATCTTACTTATCGTTAACAATTTCCAAAATCATCTCACAGACAGATCATTGCTTGAGTTTCCTGAATGGCTTCATAACATATATCTGGCCTTTCTCTAATGAATTTCTGCATGTCACGGTGAAAATTCATCTTATAAAAATAAAAGTTTTTACAAAGGAGGGTTCTATCTTAAAATACACACATTAACACACATGCAAATAAAATTAGTCATC
>SJYC01127975.1:0-12576 GCA_006408675.1 Madoqua kirkii | reverse complement strand
ACCAGGCAGAATGGCCATCATCAAAAAGTCTACAAACAATAAATGCTGGAGATGGTGTGGAGAAAAGGGAATGCTCTTGCACTGTTGGTGGGAATGTAAATTGATACAGCCACTGTGGAAAATGATATGGAGATTCCTTGAAAAACTATGAATAAAACCAAATGACCCAGCAAACTCACTACTAGACATAAATGCTGAGGAAATAAAAGTTGAAAAAGACATCAGTTCAGCCAGTCAGTTCAGTCACTCAGTTGTGTCTGACTCTTTGCAACCCCATGAATTGCAGCATGCCAGGCCTCCCTGTCCACATGTACCCCAATATTCACTGCAGCACTATTTACAATAGCCACAACATGGAAGCAAAGTGAATGTCCATTGACAGATGAATGGATAAGAAGCGGTGGTACATATATACAATGGAATACTACTCAGCCATGAAAAGGAATGTATTTGAGTCAGTTTTAATGAAGTGGATGAATCTAGAGCTTATTAGTTACAGAGTGAAGTAAGTCAGAAAGAGAAAGATAAATATCATATACTAACACATATATGTGGAATCTAGAAAGATGGTGCTGATGAATTTATTTGGAGGGCAGCAATGGAGAAACAGACATAGAGAACAGACTATGAACATGGCAGGTGGGGAGGAAGGAAGGCAAAGGTGAGATGGATGGATGGAGTAACATGGAAACTTACACTACCATATGCAAAATAGATAGCCAAAGGGAATTTGCTTCTATGACTCAGGGAACTCAAACAGGGGCTCTGTAACATCCAAGAGGGGTGGGTCAGGGAGGGAAATAGAAGGGAGGTTCAAGAGGGAGGGGCATATACCTATGGTTGATTCATGCTGATATTTGGCAGAAAACAGCAAAATTTTGTAAAGCAATTATCCTTCAATTAAATGATGAATAAATAAATGAATGCATATATTATGCTTTATGTCTTCTGAATGTTCTCTTAAAAACCATTCCTCAAAACATATGCTTTAAATCATTTTTATGTACATTTATTTTTATATTTTGATCCAATCCATCTACAATGCATTATTACAAGTTAATCAATGTGTAAGTCCAGAGGTTTCCATATGGATAACAAATAATGCTACTACCATCATTATCTAAATTATTTTAGTGACATCTGTGTCATACATAATAGGCTTTCCAGATGGCTCACTGGTAAAGTATATGTCTGCCAGTGTAGGAGATACAGGATATGGGGGTTCTATCCCTGGGTTGGGAAAATTACTTGGAGAAGGAAATGGCAACCCACTCTAGTATTCTTGCCTTGAAAAGCCCATGGACAGAGGAGCCTGGTGGGCTAAAGTCCATAGGGTTGCAAAGAGTCAGATATGTCTTAGTGACTGAGCATGCACACTTGTCATATATAACTGCATATACACTTGGATCTACTTCTGTAACCTTTACCTTATTAATTTATTTTTCTCTTCTGTGCAATTATAACATTTTCCACTATAGCATAGTTATAAAATGCTTTCTTATATAGCATATATGAAAACTTTCTTTACTTGTGATTTACATTTAGTGTCATTTAAAAATAATGATTATAATCCTTTTTCCTAGAAATATTTTCATCAATGATTATCAATAATTGTTGGCATCCATTAAAATAATCATGACTTTGCTACTTTGGAAACAATAGAAGAGGTGAGAGATATTATTTTTTGTGTTCCAAAATCAGTGCAGATTCTGACTGCAGGCATGAAATTAAAAGACACTTGCTCCTCAGAAGAAAAGCTATGACCAAGCTAGACAGCACATTTAAAAGAACAGACACTACTTTTCCAACAAAGGTCTGTCTAGTCAAAGCTATGGTTTTTCCAGTAGTCATGTATGGATGGGAGAGTTGGACTATATAGAAAGCTGAGTACCAAAGAATTTATGCTTGTGAACGGTGGTGTTGGAGAAAACTCTTGAGAGTCCCTTGAACTACAAGGGGATCAAACCAGTCAGTCCTAAAGGAAATCAGTTCTGAATATTCTTTGGAAGCACTGATGCTGAAACTGAAATTTAGGACACCTGATGTGAAGAACTAACTCATTGGAAAAGACTCTGATGCTGGGAATGTTTGAAGGTGGGAGGAAAAGGGGACGACAGAGGATGAGATGGCTGGATGGCATCACCAAATCTATGGACATGAATTTGAGTAGCCTCCGGGAGTTGGTGATGGATAGGGAAGGTGGCATGCTATAGTCCATGGGGTCACAAAGCGTTGGACATGACTGAACGACTGAACTGAACTTTCTACTTTGATGTATTTTGTATTGTAGCATGTTCAAAGTTTCCTAATCTGAAAGAAGTCTTATGACCTGCTTTTCTGACATGCTTTTAATGTCCACTTTATGTTCTCCCAGCTGATAATACATTTCCTCACTAATTCTTTCAAAACTGCTGCTGAGAATGGACAAATTATGACATAAATTTAGGTCAGCATTTCCTGCACTGTCTCTGTCCCTCTTTTTCAAATAATAATAATCAGTATCATTTCAGAATGAAATGACCTGAGTGAATGAAATTTCACCTGTTAGGTGTTTTTATTTTCTTGGTACATAAAGATACTAAGAGATTTTTTGAGATGTATTAAGTAATGTGAAAGATAAGAAAATACATAGATTCATTAAAAACAAACCAAAATTGCTTCATCTGGAAAATTTGGATTGGGAACATACACTTTGAAACAAAGGGTAAAGTGGACCATGAAGGATGGCTTTTCAAGTATTTTTTTTTCCCCAAGGAAAACATTATTTCTTGGTGGGAAATATGTGTTTTATTAGCTCCGTAACATTTCATATAGGTTGATTTTATATACAACATTTATGAACTAGAAGGTAACTTTGAATGGAATTCTGACCATCATCCACCATGATGGTGGTGCCCGTGGCTGTCATTTCACTAGGGTAGTGCTAATGGGATGATGCTGTAGAAAACATGACATGTGAGCTATTGGTGCCAATGTTATATCTTAGGTTCTATTAATAAAAATATTCTCTCTGTGAAGCAAGTCTCCTTAAATCCTTCAATTATCATATTTGGCAGAGAAAAGAGACCTAGAGTGACTTGACTATGGAAATCCATAGGGTCAGTTCTCCCTATCTTGTTCCAGGCCAGCTATGTTACATGGGAAAAGTCCTTTGTGTAGTTAGGGACAGAGGCCTTTCAGGCTTCCTTAGTTAGCAAAGCTGTATCTTGGGGAGACACTACAAGATTTTATAGGGAATAGGGAAGACTGTGGGGACTATCAACCATCTTACTAGTGGGCCTTACAGCATTTAGAACATATGAGAGTAAACCCTCTGACTTCAACTGCAGCTACTTAATCCCCAAGAGAATAACCTGACACTTCATTCCTTAGCGTCTAATGCATGTGGTAACACAGCTATTCTTTCTTTTGTGCCTGCCAACCACCTCCCTAGTGAATCTACACTTTACTTTCTCCTTTATTGTGATATTTGATTTCTCAAGGCTTGTGCTCATTGTACTCTCTCTACGTGCTGTTTTACTAAATTAGGTACCTTGTATATTTCACATTTAAAGTCCCCAAGAAAAACATGATCTGATTAGCTCAACCAGTTATTACTGAGTGTACAGTAATAGCAGAGCTCATTCACTGAGCCATGTGATAGTTCCTTAGTCTCAGGTCAGTTGACTTCAATTCAGCTGTTCAGTTGTGTCCAACTCTTTGCAGCTCCATGAACTGCAGCAGACCAGGCTTCCCAGTCCAACATCACCTCCTGAAGCTTGCTCAAACTCATGTCCATCGAGTCAGTGATGCAATTCAACCATCTTATCCTCTGTCATCCCCTTCTCCTCCTTCCTTCAACCTTTCATAGCATCAGGGTCTTTTCCAATGAGTCATTTCTTTGCATCAGGTGACCAAAGTACTGGAGTTTCAGTTTTATCATCAATCCTTCCAATGAATATTCAGGACTGATTTCCTTTAGGATAGATTGGTTTCATCTCCTTGCTGTCCAAGGGACACTCAAGAGTCTTCTCCAACACCACAGTTCAAAAGCATCGGTTATTTGGCACTCAGCTTTCTTTATACTCTAACTCTCACATCCATACATGACTACTGGAAAAAACATAACCTTGACTAGATGGACCTTTTTGGCAAAGTAATGTCTGTTCTTCTTAATATGCTGTCTAGCTTGGTCATAGGTTTTCTTCCAAGAAGCAAGCATCTTTTAATTTCATGGCTGTAATCACTATCTACAGTGATTTTGGAGCCCCAGAAAATAAAGTCTGTCATGGTTTCCCTATCTATTTGCCATGAAGTGATGGGACCAGACGCCATGATCTCAGTTTTTTAAATGTTGAATTTTAAGCCAACTTTTTTACTCTCCTCTTTAACTTTCATCAAGAGTCTCTTTAGTTCTTCTTTGCTTTCTGCCATAAAGGTGGTGATATCTGCATATCTGAGGTTATTGATATTTCTCCCAGTAATCTTGATTCCAGCTTGTGCTTATTCCAGCACAGTGCACACAGTCAAAGGCTTTGATGTAGTTAATAAACCAGACGTAGACGTTTTTCTAAAACTCTCTTGCTTTTTCCATGATCCAGTAGATGTTGGCAATTTGATCTCTGGTTCTTCTGCCTTTTATAAATTCAGCTTGAACATCTGGAAGTTCTCAGTTCACATAGTGTTGAAGCCTGGCTTGGAGAATTTGGAGCATTAATTTGCTAGTGTATGAGATGTGTGAAATTGTGCAGTAGTTTGAACATTCTCTGGCATTGCCTTTGTTTGGGATTGGAATGAAAGCTGACCTTTTCCAGTCCTGTGGCCACTGCTGTTTTCCAAATTTGCCAGCATATTGAATGCAGCACTTTCATAGCATCATCTTTTAGGATTTGAAATAGCTCAAAAGGAATTCCATTACCTCCACTAGCTTTGTTCATAGTAATGCTTCCTAAGACCCACTTGACTTCACATCAGGATGTCTGGCTCTAGGTGAATGATCACACCATTGTGATTATCTGGGTCATGAAGATCTTTTTTTGTATAGTTTTTCTGTGTATTCTTGCCTTCTGTTCTTAGTATCTTCTGCCTCTGTTAGGTCCATTCCATTTCTGTCCTATATGGTGCCCATCTTTGCATGAAATATTCCCTTGGTATCCCTACTTTTCTGGAAGATCTATCTAGTCTTTCCCATTCTATTGCTTTCCTCTGTTTCTTTGCATTGATCATTGAGGAAGGCTTTCTTATCTCTCTTTGGTATTCGTTGGAATTCTGCATTCAAATGGGTATATCTTTCTTTTTCTCCTTTGCCTTTTGCTTCTCTTCTTTTCTCAGCTATTTGTAAGGCCTCGTAAGACAACCATTTTGCCTTTTTTCATTCTTTTTCTGGGGGATGGTCTTGATATCTGCCTCCTGGACAGTGTCATGAACTTCCATCCATAGTTCTTCAGGCACTCTGTCTATCAGATCTAATCCCTGGAATCTATTTGTCACTGCTACTGTATAGTCGTAAGGAATTTGATTCAGGTCATACTTGAATGGTTTAGTGCTTTTCTATACTTTCTTCAATTTAACTCTGAATTTTGCAATAAAGAGTTCATGATCTAAGCCACAGTCAGCTCCCAGTATAGAGCTTCTCCATCTTAATCTGATTTGGGTCAAATCCCATTCGTAGCCTCCTCAGTCTACATAGTGGGAAACAGTGGAATGGAACACTGAGATCCACTTATGGAGGACCATCCAGAAGAAGGATACAGACAAGGATTTTTTTAACGGCAGCCTTAAGATTTCACTCACATATCAGATAAATTAATAACTGCTGGAGTTTTGAGTACCGACTAAATTGTTCTGTCTAGTTAAAAAAAGATGGCCAAAGAGATCTAATTATTCTTTGAAACTTCTTTCATGCTTTTTTGGTTTGGTATTTCATTTCTCCATGTCTTATTTTAAATTCTTGTAAGATTCTCTGTATAAATCATAGGTGGCATTAGTGGTAAAGAACCTGCCTGCCAGTGCAGGAGATGTAAGAGACATGGGTTCAGTCCTTGGGTCAGGAAAATCCACTGGAGAAGGGAATGGCAATGCACTCCAGTATTCTAGCCTGGAGAATCCCATGGGCAGAGGAGCCTGGCGGGCTACAGTCCATGGGGTCGCAAAGAATGGGACATGACTGAAGTGACTTACCACGCATGCACATATAAATCATAGAATATCAGATTATGGGTATTTTCACAATGAAGTGAAGAGCTGACTTATTGGGAAAGACCTTGATGCTGGGCAAGACTGAGGGAGGAGAAGGGAGTGATAGAGGATGAGATGGTTGGGTGGCATCACTGACCTAATGGACATGAGTTTGAGCAAACTATGGGAGATAGTGAAGGACAGGGACAGGGAAGCCTGGTGTGTTGCAGTCCATAGGGTCACAAAGAGTCAGACATGACTGACTGAACAACAGCAAACAGCAACACAATAATTAGCGCAAACATTGAGTGATGAGTTTCAAACTAAAACTATAGTGAGCAGATTGTTGGTCTGACTAGGAAATGACTGTTTCTAATTCTATGTGTCTTTCTCTGTGAAAGCACACATCCTACAGGGAGGGAGCAAAAATATAATATTCACCCTACCGCAAGTTGCAAGCTTTTATTTGGTTGGTTGGTTTTCTCTTTAAGTTTGGAGGAAGATTATTTATCCATGCTTATATTTCTTACTGCAGCTGCAAAGAATACCTCACACAGTAGGTCCTTAGGGAACATTTTCAAAAAGAAATAGAGAATCTAGGACATAATTAAATCTAAAAGTGAATTGTCATTATGAAATCCCATTTCAAAGGAAACTCAAAGTACTGGAAAATCTTTGTGAATCAAGCAGGATGTACCCAAAATGCTACAATATGGAAATACTTGCTGTATTTCACATTCCATCTCTCATAAATGCATTCTAAGGTCCAAAGCAAATTTGTCTTACTGCATATTGAGACATAATAGCATATTGCTATACACTTTAAAGCTCTTATCATCATTTACATTTCAAAGGGTAAGATTTTGCTTCATCGTTCATATCATGATGATCACTGGAATCATTAATATGAAAAATTAAATCCTCCATCAATTTTTTTGGCCCAAGAGCTTTACAAAATTCTAATTTCTTTAAGCTGATTCTATTTTGTGCTCTCTCCCTTATCTTAAAAAAAAAATCCATACAACCAGAGAGGACGATTTATGAAACACAATGATACAATGTTTACTAAATATACTTCAAAACTAAGACTGGGAAGATTCAGCACAAGTGGTGAACATTTAACATGAAGTTCTTTGGGACTTAGCTATTTTTTTTTAATGCATTTTACTAGACTGGATTTTTAATAAAGTCATGCATGGATTACTCATCTAGTCCTACTTAAAGTACTAGGTGATTCTCATACCCTCCTTTACTTCCTGCCTGTCAAGTTCAAATATAATGAAAACAAAGGTTAAGAAAATTCAGCTTCATGTCTTGGATACCTTTGCATTATTTCACTGGTTATAATTTTTCTGGAAAGTTCAAGGATCACACCTTATGTCTCCATGTTATCTGACCACATAGCCTTTTTGCTTGTCACCAGTTCATATTTTCTATAGTTCCAAAACAATTGATTTTTTAAACATTACTCATATTATAAATAAATGCAATCTCATTATTAAAAAGATTCATATAATATTTCACTATTTAAAGCATTTCAAGATAGTGAAATATTTTAAATAATTTCTTACAATATGATATATCCTCTAACTTTATTTCTAAAACAAAACAAGAAACTCCCTCCCCATTTCATGTTAAAATTAACTGAGACTTTTATTTCTTTTTTTTTCTTTTTACTTTAGTCATCAAAAATTAATTAGAAGTAAATAGAAGTTTTATTATTTTAGTTAGTTTTCTTGTGTTTGTTAAATCACATTTCTCTATCTTGGATTTTTTTTTTCTACCATTACTAAAATATATACTCAAGCCATATTTTTCAGAGACTGAGGAGGGTAAAATTGAACCATTACTTGTCTAAAAAAATTTTTTTTTGTCTTTCCACAGGAATATATTGTGGTCAAGTATTTCAATTCTGGTTCAAAACATTATTCAGCATAAACTTGACAATAATGTTTCAATGTGTTATTGAAATCGATATTGCTATCAAAAATTATGATTTAATATAATGCTTTCCTTCTTTTGGAAAAATCTGGATTTAAGTTTTGATTACTTGTGTGTTTTTCCTATGTGAATTCATTTAGGATTTTTCTGTTTATCCTCAGGTTTCTGAAATTTCATGACAGTGTATCTCACCTTGTCTTTCTACAATCATCTCATATGACTTTTGGTGAGTCTCTCAGTTTAAAGACTTCTACTTTTCTTCAAATCTGAGAGCTTACTTTCTCTATTTTATTGCTGTATTTCTTTCTCTTTTAAATTGTCTATTTTCTTCTGTGTGTTAGTCGCTCAGTCATGCCCGACTCTTTGCGACCCCATGGACTGCAATCCACCAGGTTCCTCTGTCCATGAGATTTTCCAGGCAAGGATACTCCTATTATACTGATGTTAAAAATGCAGGATCTATACTAAAAGTTTCTCATCTTTTATTTCTATACTATTTTGAACAGTATTTTGAGATAAGTCCCAGTTTTTATTATGTGCAAATTTAGTTCTCAACAGAAAATATAGTCAAAGAGGGTTCAAGTTCAAACATCTGTTTTCCCTGACTTAGGAACAGCCATTCATTCACTGAGTATACACTGTATCTTTATCTCCAGGGTTTAAGATAGTTTTCTTAACCCAGTGGGAAATAAAGACAGAAACTAAAGAAGGCCTCCTCCCTCTAGAAACTTTATGGGCTATAGAAATAAAATGATGCATGTGTGCCTGATGTATAGAAGTAGAAGAAAATGAAACAAATCTGGTAAGAGATGCCAGATTTGGGATTCATTCCAATCCCAACGAAAGGCAATGCCAAAGAATGTTAAAATTACAGTACAATTGTACTCATCTCACATGTTAGCAGAGTAATGCTCAAAATTCTCCAAGCAGGGCTTCAATAGTACATGAACCGAGAACTTCCAGATGTTAAAGTTAGATTTAGAAAAGGCAGAGGAACCAGACATCAAATAGCCAACATCCATTGGATCATAGAAAAAGCAAGATAATTTCAGAAAAACATCTACTTCTGCTTTACTGACTATGCCAAAGCCTTTGACTTTGTGGATCACAAAAGACTCTGGAAAATTCTTCAAGAGAAGGGAATATCAGACCACCTTACCTGCCTCCTGAGAAGTCTGTATGCAGGACAAGAAGCAGCAGTAGAACCAGGCATGGTACAACAGATTGGTTCCAAATTGGGAAAGGAGTACATCAAGGCTGTGTATTGATACCCTGTTTATTTAACTTATATGTAGAGTACATCATGAGAAATGCTGGGCTGGATCAAGCACAAGCTGGAATCATAATTCTCAGTAGAAATATCTACAGCCTCAGATACATAGATGATATCACCCTTATGGAAGAAAGTGAAGAGGAACTGAAGAGCTTCATGATGAAAGGAAAAGAGGACAGTGATAAAGCTGGTTTAAAACTCAACAGTAAACAATCAAAAAAATAAGAGCATGGCATCTGGTCCCACCCCTTCATGGCAAATAGATGGGGAAACAGTGGAAACAATGTCAGACTTTATTTTGGGGGCTCCAACATTACTGCAGATTGTGACTGCAGCCATGAAATTAAAAGACACTTGCTCCTTGGAAGAAAAACTAAGACAAATAGAATATTAAAAAGCAGAGACATTGATTTGCCAATAAAGATCTGACTGGTCAAGGCTATGGTTTTTCCAGTAGTCATGTATGGATGTGAGAGTTGGATCATAAAGAAGGCTGAGAACTGAAGACCTGATGTTTTTGAACTGTGGTGTTGCAGAAGGCTCTTGAGAGTCCCTCGGACTGCAAGGAGATCGAACCATTCAGTCCTAAAGGAAGTCAGGTCTGAATTTTCAATGGAATGATTGATACTGAAGCTGAAGCTCCAGTACTTTGGTCACCTGATGCAAAGAACTGACTCACTGGAAAAGACCCTGATGCTGGGAAAAATTGAAGGCAAGAGGAGAAGGGGACAACAGAGGATGAGACTGTTGGATGGCATCACCAACTTGATGGATGTGAGTTTGAGCAAGCTCCAGGAGTTGGTTAAGGACAGGGAAGCCTGGCGTGCTGCAGTTCATAGGGTCACAAAGAGTCGGACATGACTGAGCAACTGAACTGAACTGAAAGATACCAGAAGAAACCAGAGGATCAAGATCTTGAATGCCATGAACAGGAACTTAATGCTATCAGAAATATAGAGGGAAGCACACACTGAGTTTTAAAAAGTGCTAGTGTGAGCTTGTTCATTATTTTTAAGATTACTCTGACTGCCTTGTGAAAAACAGATTGGAGGGAAACAAGAGTAGGAGTAGAAGACTGTTGCAGGAGGGTATCACATGGATGAGCTGAGCTTTATGTGTTGGCAGTGCAGACGGAGAGAAATGGACAAATGAGATAAATGTAGGAGGCATACCTGTATTGAGTTGCTAATCAGCTGAATACAGAACATAAAAGAGAATGAGTAATCAAGACAGTTCTGGAGATTTTGACTTACACAATGAGCTCCAAGTAGATATGAGGGTGATGGTATTATTTTTGAAGTAATTTTCAGTTCAGTTCTGTCACTCAGTCGTGTCCAACTCTTTGGGACCCCATGAATCGCAGCACGCCAGGCCTCCCTGTCCATCACCAACTCCGGGAGTTCACTCAGATTCACGTCCATCAAGTCAGTGATGCCATCCAGCCATCTTATCCTCTGTCATCCGCTTCTCCTCCTGCCCAAAATCCCTCCCAGCATCACAGTCTTTTCCAGTGAGTCTTCGCATGAAGTGGCCAAAGTACTGGAGTTTCAGCTTTAGCATCATTACTTCCAAAGAAATCCCAGGGTTGATCTCCTTCAGAATGGACTGGTTGGATCTCCTTGCAGTCCAAGGGACTCTCAAGAGTCTTCTCCAACACCATAGTTCAAAAGCATCAATTCTTTGGCACTCAGCCTTCTGCACAGTCCAACTCTCACATCCATACATGACCACTGGAAAAACCATAGCCTTGACTAGACAGAACTTCGTTGGCAACGTAATGTCTCTGCTTTTGAATATACTTTCTAGGTTGGTCATAACTTTCCTTCCAAGGAGTAAGCGTCTTTTAATTTATTGGCTGCAGTCACCATCTGCAGTGATTTTGGAGCCCCCGAAAATAAAGTCTGACACTGTTTCCACTGTTTCCCCATCTATTTCCCAAATTAACTCATTTGAATGGGTTTTGAAAAGTAAATAAATGTATGAAAAATTAAAGAAAGGGTATAAGGAGACAATAATAGACAAGATGGTAGATGCAGTGGCAAAAAAAAAATTGAGGAAAAACGATGAATTAAAAAATGAACATGACAGGAGGAGCTGGATAAATGTATGGATCATTCAATTAATTTTTACATGTAGAACCCATGCCCTAAATCTCACTTTCCAATAAGGCCTTACAATTTAAGATTTTCTGAACTAAAATTGTTAATCTGAACTTATGTTAATACATATTTTCAAATGAGTGTGACTTTTACTGAGGTTGCCAGTTCATAGTTATTCTTGGATTTTTTTTTTATTATGGTGCTTTATTTTTTATTATGTCTTGTGAAGCCATCTTATAAACTACAGACAAATAATGAGGGAATATGAGGTGATTTTGGCTGTTGGTCCTTCTACCATCTGCTGGTTTCCTGGATTTCATTTATGAAACAAAAAAATGGACTTGTTTCAGAGACACAAGCGAGCACACAAGAGTCCATGAAGTACCCATGGAGTCTTTGCTCATGTCTTAGATGTACCTATGTTGTACTTTTCCCATATCATTTTTGTTGTACCTTACTTCTTCCATCTTTTTCAGATCCTGAAAATAATTACCTGTTTTTCTAAAGATAAGTCACTTAGACTCCTCAAAATTCTATGGCTCAAAAAAAGTTCCCATTCTTGTCAAACTACTTTTCATATACTGTATATTATATATGTATGAAAGTGAAAGTGTTACTCACTCAGTCATGTCCAACTCTTTGAGACACCATGGACTGTAGCCCACCAGACTCCTCTGTCCATGGAATTCTCCAGACAAGAATATTGGAGTGGGTTGCCATTTCCTTCTCCAGGGTATCTTTCTGACCCAAGAATCAAACCTGGATCTCCAGCATTACAGGCAGATTCTTTACTACTGAGCTATCAGGGAAGCTCTCTCTCTCTCTTTATATATATATATATATATACTACTGCTGCTGCTAAGTCGCTTCAGTCATTTCTGGCTCTGTGTGACCCCATAGATGGCAGCCCACCACGCTCCCCCATCCCTGGGATTCTCTAGGCAAGAACACTGGAGTGGGTTGCCATTTCCTTCTCCAATGCATGAAAGTGAAAAGTGAAAGTGAAGTCACTCAGTTGTGTCTGACTCTTAGCGACCCCAGGGACTGCAGCCTACCAGGCTCCTCCATCCATGGGATTTTCCAGGCAAGAGTACTGGAGTGGGATGC
>SJYC01127974.1:0-12319 GCA_006408675.1 Madoqua kirkii | reverse complement strand
CACACACACATATGTACATAATATACATACACTCTCTTCAGCTTAACAGAGTATTTGTTGAATTCACCACTGTATGGTTGAGTACCTTTTATTAAAAAATAAAATGTATCCAAGACAATAAATTTCTCTATCACTGACTACTAATAATGGGGTAGTAACTCTGATTCACAATGATATACAATCACAGTCTTCTAGGTAACATCAAGACATTTCTCCTGACAGGTACACATCTTTGCTTATACATCTCCAAGGAAGATAAAGTTATATAATAAGAAACCACCTAGATTAGAATTTGTATAAAGAATTAAAGTACTTTTCCGTATATCTTAAAATGCAAACATCACTGTATGTTTTTAAGCATAAAAAAATCCCTGTACTGTTAAGTATGTAAGGAATGATATTAATGCTGAAATTTTATTCAATTCAAATTCTAACTTGCAGCAGGAATCCTTTCAGTCCTTTTCATATAATTTGCCCACCCTGAAATTTTAAGAATTTCTCAGAGTTAAATTTGGTCATATACTAGACACTACAACTTCTGATACTGCCCACTGGAAGTTGGAAATATACTTCACATTCTTGCCTTGAATTTATCTAAATAGCATAGCAATGCTTAGTTGTTACTTGTAGGAACATTTGATGCACTTACAAAAATAAATGACCTCTTATATTTCAAAAAATATTTTGTAAATGTACTTCAGAAGAGCAACATCCTGGAATATTTTTGATATCTTTAGGATTCATACTCACTGCTTTAGGAAAAAGGACATTCTTCAAAGCTACAGAGTAATATTGCATATATGTTTTTGCCAGTTAATCGCCTTCCCATCAAACACTATGGGCTTTTGACAAATGCTTTCCTGATTCACTCTTCAATCATAAGGTCTATAATAGTCCCCATCTGCCACTTTGCTATTTTCATAACAGTTTGGATATAACAAAGAATGTGGACATTTGCTTTCTCCACACACTTAATATGTGTATCTTATTTTCTAATAAAGCCTATATGTTCTATTGATAGTGAACAAATTTGGTGACAAAAATATATACATGACAGCTTGAAGTGTTAAACAAAGTGCACTCTCTTAAAATAACCAGGAAAATAGCAATGCCTTCTATGGACAACAGCTGGTGGGGCGGAAATATTAGAAAGCGTATAGTGTTTGTAGCCAGTCAGAACTAACAGGGTCTGAATAAGATACCTAAACTTCACTTTCCTCATGAATTGGCTAAAGTGAAAGTTGACTTCAGTTCACAGCAGTGTCAAGAAAAGAGAATAAAGTAGAAGTTCCCAATGACTGCCAGTCAATGGAGCCACAAAATATCCATGGCCTGAAGTAGGGTCCTCAAACTCCAGTACAAGATTTAAGACAAAGGAGTATTAGGGCCTGGGAGGAATAGACAAGTTCAAGATTCTTTTAAAATATTTAAACTCATTAGTTTTATTTCCTAAAGTAATCTAATAAAATAGGTCTGCGGATAGTTTTGAGAGGCCAAGCCCTGACCTCAGGGAGAGTGCCTGTGCTTCTCAAGTGCTCGTAAGCAGGACTCTTGCATATTTCTCTTGGCATTTAGTTCAAGCCAGTATCATACTTCAAAGGGACCACTTTTGCCTTTTTCACATCCAGATCAAAGATTTTAGTTCAAAGAAAACAATGGCAATAAGGCTGCAACTCTCTTAACTTGTCTCTTCCTGCAATTAATAACAATGTATCTTCCTTAATACTGACTTCTTCACCTATTCTATTTCACCTGCCAGTGGTCAATCTCTCTAACCATGTTCTGGATCTGAACTCACTTTCTTCCCCATGGCTCACCCATCTATAGTCTCCTCTCGCTTGTATGTTCATTATCTTCTATTATAGAAACTCATCTGTAAACATATCAGCTTATTTAAATACCACAATTGTAAATCAACATAAGATGGTTCATAAAAGGGAAAAATCCATTAACTAGACTTCAACAAAAATGTTTTGCTCTTCAAAAGAACCTATCAAAAGGACAAAGAGTTAATGATGAGGACAAAATACTTATAAACCACATGCCTAGCAAAGGACTATTATGTAGAATATACAAAGTCTTTTCAAAACTCAACGTAAAATAAGCAATCCAATTAGGAAATGGACATGGCTATAAACCATAAAGTGACATAAATAAAAGCTTGATATAATTACTATGAATGCAGATGATCTTACAACATTACAGCAATGAGAGTAGATGATAAATTAGATGATAAATAAGGAGGACAATTTGATTTCATGATAATTTGTTGGCTAGAGTGGAGAAAATCAAAACTCTAGAAACAACTCAGCTTGATTTTAAAAATTAAAACTGAGAAAGAATAGAAATTGCAAATGAATGTGGCTCACTACCTTCCAGAAAAGGTAGTAAAATTAAAAATTGAAAGGCAGAGACTCCGTGAATTATCTATATACTATAATGTGTTACATAGAGGCTTGAAACACTAGGCTACATTCCCCTTTTTCAACAGTAAAATAAGGCACTAAACGCAACAGAATGATGCCAAAAAACTTCTGAAATGGAAGCATTTTGACTCAAAGATAGTCCTGGCTTCACCCTGAAAGCACTCAAGCATGATCTGAACCTCTCTGACCTCCTTTATCACATGATTTCTGACTCCATGAGGTGGAATACCGATGGGCCTGCTGGACATTCAAAGGTTAGGTGGGCAACTCAGAAATATGGAAATGACAACTCTCTATGGGTTTACCTTCAACTGATCAGTAATGGAAGCTGATAGAAAGATTCATTCTCTTTTATCCTTCAGCTGACAGTTTCTGAAATACTTTCTCAGGAGCCCCATAGGAAGTCCCAGAGGAACTATCCTAGGATACCACACCAGTGACTGTCTCAGTTTCAGCCTCTGCAAGACCTCCATTCTGTAGGATCACTGGTCATAATAAATTGCTCTATATAAGACCCTTTCCTTCCGTCATTTCTAGAGGGAACTCCAGCTGAAACATTTGATACTAGAAAAGTGCCAAATAAGATAGAAAACAAACACAGAATGATATTCTGAAACTGGGTCATTCACAAGTGAGGTATTGCTAAGAACCCCACTGTTGATGCAAGGCAGGTAGTTAATCTGTGATATTCGCAGATTCAGGATTATTAAGAGACAGGTCAGGATGAGGTATGGGTGGTAGTGAAGTATTGGCCTATTCAGCCACTGTAACTCTTGGGTATTACAGGGTCAATGATAAGTATAAGAATTTTGCTCAGTGCTTTAACAGCCTTAAGAAAATAAAAACTGGCAACTCAAAGCATTCTGTGAAATGGAGGAGGCTCAAGATTTACACGTAAAGGTAGTACAATAGAATATCAAATGAGATAGGATATGAGATTACACATACAGGACGATAGTGGGACCTTGATATTTGACTTGATATACCTGATAGTTTTACACCCCAACCCCCAGACTTTCCCATACAATCTGGACTAGTAAAAGCAGGTCCTTCTGCATGTTTATAAGCAAGCAGCCTCCTAATGCCTGGAGACACTATGAAGACCTCACCTGAGGAAGGGGCCATGCAAAAATGAAGCTTGGTCTCTTCAACATGCTTCCTACATTTCCTCTCAGTTTGCAGGCCAGAAACTGCAGCTCAAATCAAGCACTGAATGCCTCTTCTGCTCTGAGAGAAAATAGCATTCATCCACAAAGAATTGTACTATTTGGCTTGGTGGTACTGGCAGAAACCAGCACAGAGGGTCTTGAAGGTGTTGGACTGGGGAAGTATGGAACGTAAGTCTGGATAGGGGAGAATTCATGAACATAGAAGCCCTATTCTGGACACAGGATGTTGTGTTTGGGCAAGGAACTATTGTTAATCAACCACTGCTGTGTAGCAAATTGCCATCAACCGAACAGATGTAATGGTACACTCTTAAAGTCCTCATTTCTGTAGTTTAGGAGTCTGGGCTTCACTTTGCTTCTGAGTCTCACAAGGTTACATTAGACATATTAATTTGGGCTGCAGTTTAATCTGAAGTTTTAAGTGAATAAAGATCCTCTCCCAAGCATATTCCATTGTTGGTAGAATTCATTCTCTATGGTCTACTGAACCTCCATTCTCAGTTGGATATTAGCCAGCATATCTGTCATCTCAGTTTATTTGACAATTGCCTCTCAATAGGGCAGCTCACAGTACAGTTGCTCACTCTAAGTCAACAAGGGAGAGAGACTGGATCCTAGGAGAATGTGCTATAATGTTAAGTAACATGATAACAGAAATGGTATCCTATCACCTTAGGCATAACCTACTGGGTAGAAACAAATCAGTTTCTGCCCAACTCAAGTGGAAGGGATTACACAAAAGCAAGAGGACCAGGAAGCAAGGGTATTTGGGGGGTATCCTAGAATCTTTCTGCCACATTAATACACTACTCGGAGGATCCAGGAAGTTTCCTCAATGGCCTCAGGTAAATAAGAAGAAGATACTGGAACTTGGAAAAGAATTGATATGAAGTTCAGAAGACTCAAGTAGATAGGGATATTAAAATGAATTTAAGATATTCGATTGGAGACTCTACCACCTGACTGTGCCACAGAGAAACTCTCCCTTCACTAAAGAAGTAAGAAACAAGCTCCTGCAGAGGAGTGGCTGTTTCTACACATACTTGCTCAAAGGAGATGCTGCTATGGATTTGGGCTAGCTGGTATGGGGAGTAATCGGGTCCTATCATGGCAAAGGCCAGATAGCAGCATTCACCAGAAAGAAGCAAGATGGAAGGCATTGCTGTTAAGGCAACCAGGCCCTCACTTATACTTTATGTTCCAGAAACAGGCACCTAAGTTTATGAGAAAATTTTAGTTCAATTGTATCTTTGTTTATATCTGACTCAGGATGTACTCATACATCAAAGTGAACTAAGGCAATAAGTCTCAACCACATTTTGGAAATAGCTGTGATATAAGATACAGTACATGAATTTGTAAGGATTCTGACATTGGAAATGCTGGCTAAACTTGTTGAACCTCAGGTTTTTGGGGTCTGTAGAATACTTAGATGTTTCTCTTGTGCCACACATTATTCCTGATAATTTTACAGGATACAAGGTGATACAAGGCTGTGCCACAAATTTACTTCAGTTCAGTTCAGTTGCTCAGTCGTGTCTGACTCTTTGTGACCCCATGAATCGCAGCACGCCAGGCCTCCCTGTCTATCACCATCTCCCAGAGTTCACTCAGACTCATGTCCATCGAGTCTGTGATGCCATCCAGCCATCTCATCCTCAGTCGTCCCCTTCTCTTCCTGCCTCCATTCCCTCCCAGCATCAAAGTCTTTTTCAGTGAGTCAACTCTTCACATGAGGTGGCCAAAGTACTGGAGTTTCAGCTTTAGCATCATTCCTTCCAAAGAAATCCCAGGATTGATCTCCTTCAAAATGGACTGGTTGGATCAGGAGATCCAAGGGACTCTCAAGAGTCTTCTCCACCACAGTTCAAAAGCATCAATTCTGGATCCCTGATATTCTGGCATACCAATGGAGGATGTAAAATCCAAAAAGAATGTGGAAGAATGTATAATGACCTTACTGACAATGTCCTGAGGAAAAACAAGCATGGTGACAGGTAAAGAGTTTCGAGGACTACTGTAGGTGGAATGGTGAAGAAATCAAATCTGAACAAAATGAGGAAGGCTTATGACTTCTTGGGAACAGTAAAAAGGCTCTACCTAGAGAACATGACTGGAATATCTGAGGCATCATAAGGAGGTCAAAGTGGTTGCTACTCAAGAAGACAGTGATAAAAGGGTTAGGAAGTAGGGTCACAGGAGATGCTAGAATTCATATCATTCAGAAAACTATTTTGATGATTAAATCAGATACTATTTATAATACTTTTGGCATACAGATCAAAGGGTCATCTTGAGTTGTTATTTCATATGATAAGAAGCATATCATGGGAATTCTAAAGAACCAAGTTTAGGTTTCATGAATAAATCAAACTCTGTAGCTGGGGTGTCAAGACTTAGAGAAACTACAACTCTCAAATATAATGAACTGAATAACATGTCAGGTTTATCATTCTATTTAAAGCTGGTAAAGAGACTAATGAAAGGTTTTATAATGAATATTCTCTTCAACAGAGTAAAATATACATATGTTTACTATAAACCCTGTTGTTCCCAACTAGAAGGGTCTTAGTAACCAAGGAGGCAAGTCAATAGAATGACCTGAATCAGCAGTGACTGGAAATGAAGTTACTGGAGTTACTAAGCCCACTTTGCATTCAGCAAGTTTTGTGTCAGAGAAGAACAGTCATGTCACAGATCAAACAAATAACAGATCAAACAACTCAGAAACATTTGGTCTGGTGAGCTGAGTGGGCCTAAAATGTTAACTTCCTTATCTCCGAAACCTGTGATAAGTCACTCTATATAGCTGAAGAGCCTTTCCAGATATGAGTAAACCTTAGGATCTTGAAATGGCTAGATGGTCCTGAATTATAGCAGTCGGCCAAAATATTATCTTCACATGGGTCATTGTGAGAGGGAAACAGGAAGGCTAGAGTCAGAGAGAAAAATGGGAATATGCCGCACGGCTGGCTTTGAAAATGAAACATAAAGCCATGAGTCAAGGGCTGCTGGCAGCCTGGACAAGACGCAAAACACACGGAAGGCGATTATACCCGGTGACCCTCCAGAAAGGATGCAGCACAGGCAATGCTGGAGTGCTTAGCCCAGTTAAAATGATATTAGCCTTCTGACCCTCCAAACTGTAAGATAATAAAGATGTGTGGTTTTAAGCCACTAAGTGTGTGGTAAATTTGTATATTAGCCATAGGGAACTAATATATCATGGAATACAAGGCAACAGTTAGTATTTTAAAAGAGAGAGAGAGAGAGAGAGAGAGAGAGAGAGAGAGATAATATAAAGAAAAAGCTCAAATCAGGAATTTTTAAGAACAATCTACAAAGACTTTAGAATTGGCAAGATGTTGTCAAATCTCCCTAGATAACTTGAAGTCAAGAATGGCAACCCTTGTCTAATTTCATTTCTAAGTATCACTGTGTTGAAAGGCATAGGTGTGTATTTAGACTATGTAATACAGTAGCTGACTGCATTGCTTCATTACTGTTTATTTTAATGCTTTACTAACAGAGAACAGCATGGCTTCTGAAAATCCCACAGCCTGCGTATTAATTCTGGCTCCATCACTTACTAGATCTGTGACTGAAAGAAATCACCTAAACTTTGTGCCTCATCTCTTATCTATGAACACGTCAAGTTAGTAATGTTTGACTTATAGGGTTGCTATGATCATTAACAGAGAGAGTAAGTAAAAGCATCTAGAATGATGTGTGATATACAGTAAGTACATGCAAAATTTTTCATTTGATTCTTCAGTTCTCACATCACCAGAGTGAGAATAACCCTTAATTTACTAACATTTTCAAGACAAAGAGAAAAAGGTATCATGTGTCACATTCTAGCTAGCATTTCACGCTGGTTTTCCTCTTTTCATAATTATTTTATATTAACTTGTCTTTCATGAAATTCACAAATGCCATGTTACTTAGATTGTTGTCAAAATTTGAAAAAAAAAAAAATGCTTAGGAAAGCACATCCAGGCATTAAGTTATGGGTGACAAAAATTCTGTACCAAAAGTATATTCTCTAGAGGAAATATTTTCTTAATTCATTTTACATGAATTTATTGAGTTGTATTTTGGGGAAAATATTTCTGAACAGTTTCTTCTATGCTGTCATATAGAAGATCAACAGAGAGGAGATCAAGATGGAGGAATAGGAGGACATTGAGCTGACCTTCCCTCACGAACATATCAAAAATATATCTATATCTGGAGCAACTCTTGCTGAAAACAAACTGGCATCTGGCAGAGAGACTGTTAACAACCAAGGCTGTAAGAATGATACACAAGGAATCAGACAGGAAGAGAAGGGATGAGATCAGGTAGGGATAGGCACTCCTATGAGGGCACACAGAAGAGAGGATTCATAGACTGAGTGCCCTTCCTGGGGAGTGAGAGGTGGAAACCACAGGCCACAGCTATAGGGTCTGCTACTGGGTGAGTCCCCACTGACTGCTCTGAAGACCAGTGGGACTGGCAGGAGTAATGTGAGAAACTGGAACTGTACTCGTGAAGAGCATACACATGCTGAAACAAGGCAGAGAAAAAGCTGAGGCAGCCTAGGATTCTTGCTAGTTTCCTGTGACTTCCCCAGCCTCTGTCCCAGTCCACGGTGAGGGCCAGCTCTGGCCTCTCCTGCTCTGTGGCAGAGACCCCTCTCCCCCTCCACTAATGGGAAGGCCAGCGTTGACAAGGAGTGTGAGCAACTATGGGGACCGAGCAGGCTTGATCCAGCACTATACTGAACAGCACAAGAGCATGCATTAGACACCCTTGTGGAGGCAGAGGATTGGGAGCAGTCTGGAGTGCCATGCCAAGACTGCCAAAACACATACCCAGCCCAAACTGGGTGCCACTCTAGCACCTTTTGTTTTAGCATCGCTCTCCTCTGGGGTGAAGGTGCCAGAAGCTCAGAGCTTTTCCTCCAGAGTCCAGGGGCCAGCCTCTGACCCTAATCCAGGGGTATCGGCCACTGAGCCTAGGACAGCCCTAACTCACATCTGACTGTCTCTAACCTTGAAAGTCAAAGTGAAAGCTTGGTGGTGTCCAGCTCTTTGCAACCCCGTGGCCAATACAGTCTATGTCATTCTCCAGGCCAAAATACTGGAGTGGGTAACCATTCCCTTCTCCAGGGGATGTTTCCAAACCAGGGAATGAACCAAGGTCTCCCATATTGCAGGCAGATTCTTTACCAGCTGAGCCACAAGGGAACTCTCTAGCCTTACCTCTCAGGAAAAAGAAAAGGATGCTCATACTCTTTACCTCTAATTAACGTAGCATTGATAGTCCTACCTATAGCAATCAGACAAAACCAAAAAAAAAAAAAAAGGAGGGGGGAATAAAATACAATCAAACTACAAAATGAAGTGAAGTCACTCAGTCGTGTCCAATTCTTTGTGACCTGTGGACTGTAGCCCACCAGGCTCCTCTGTCCATGGGATTCTCCAGGCAAGAATACTGGAGTGGGTTGCCATTTCCTTCTCCAGGGGATCTTCCCAACTCAGGGACTGAACCCAGGTCTCCCGTGTTGCAGGCAGACGCTTTAACCTCTGAGCCACCAGGGAACCCAGGTTTTAAGGAAACAAATAAAACCATCACTATTTATAGATGATCTGGTACTTTATGTACAAAACCCTTAGGTTTCCATCAAAAAAATTTCTTTTTCTAAATGATGAAAACTAATAAATGACTTCAATAAAGTTTCAAGACCAGAGATCAAATGATCAGTCAACATTCATTGGATTATAGAAAAAGCAACAGAATTCCAGAAAAACATCTATTTCTGCTCTACTGACTATGCCAAAGCCTTTGACTGTGTGGATCAAAACAAACTGTGGGATATTATTCAACAGATGGGAATATCAGACCACTTTATCTGCCTCATGAGTAATCTGTATGCATATCAATGTTAGAGTCAGACATGGAACAATAGACTGGTTCCAAATTAGGAATGGAGTACACAAGGCTGTATATTGTCACTCTGCTTATCTAATCTGTATGCAGAGTACATTATGTGACATGCCAGGCTGGATTAATCACAAACTGGAATTAAGATTGCTGGGAGAAATATCGATAACCTCAGATATGCAAATGACACCACCCTTAAGGCAGAAAGTTAAGAGAAACTGAAGAACCTCTTGATGAAAGTAAAAGAGGAGAGCGAAAAAGCTGGCTTAAAACTCAACGTTCAGAAAACTAAGTATCATGGTATCTGATCCCATCACTTCATGGCAAATAGATGGGGAAACAGTGGAAAAAGTGACAGATTTTATTTTCTTGGGCGCTGAAATCACTGCAGATGGAGACTGCAGCCATGAAACTAAAAGATGTTTGCTCCTTGGAAGAAAAGTTATGACCAACCTAGACAGCACATTAAAAAGTAGAGACATTACTTTGCAGACAAAGATCTTTCTAGTCAAGGCTATGGTTTTTCCAGTGGTCATGTATGGATATGAGAGTTGGACTATAAAGAGAGATGAGCACCTAAGAATTGATGCTTTTCAACTGTGCTGTTGGAGAAAACTCTTGAGAGTCCCTTGGACTGCAAGGATATCCAACCAATCAATACTAGGGGAAATCAGTACTGAATATTCACTGGGAGGACTGATGGCAAAACGGAAACTCCAATATTTTGACCACCTGATGCGAAGAACTGACTCATTGGAAAGAACCCTGATGCTGGAAAAAAATTGAAGGCAGAACAGGGGATGACAGAGGATGAGATGGTTGTATGGCATCATTCTGTATGGACATGAATTTGAGCAAGCTCTGGGAGTGGTGACAGTTAAGGAAGACTGTTTAGCTGCAGTCCATGAGTGACTGAATTGAACTGAATCCCATGAACAGTATGAAAAGGCAAAATGATAGGATACTGAAAGAGGAACTCCCCAAGTCAGTAGGTGCCCAATATGCTACAGGAGATCAGTGGAGAAAGAACTCAAGAAAGAATGAAGGGATGTAGCCAAAGCAAAAACTATACCCAGCTGTGGATGTAACTGGTGATAGAAACAAGGTCTGATGCTGTAAAGAGGAATATTGTATAGGAACCTGGAATGTCAGGTCCATGAATCAAGGCAAATGGGAAGTGGTCAAACAAGAGATGGCAAGGGTGAACGTCAATATTATAGGAATCAGTGACTAAAATTGACTGGAATGGGTGAATTTAACTCAGATGACCATTATATCTATTACTGCGGGAAAGAATCCCTCAGAAGAAATGAAGTAGTCATCATGGTCAACAAAAGAGTCTGAAATGCAGTACTTGGATGCAATCTCAAAAACAACAGAGTAATCTCTGTTTGTCTCCAAGGCAAACCATTCAATATCACGGTAATCCAAGTCTATGCCCTAACCAGTAATGCTGAAGAAGCTGAAGTTGAATGGTTTTATGAAGACCAACAAGACCTTTTAGAACTAACACCCAAAAAAAGATGTCCTTTTCATTATAGGGGACTGGAATGCAAAAGTAGGAAGTCAAGAAACACCTGGAGTAACAAGCAAACTTGGTTTTGGAATGTGGAATAAATCAGGGAAAAGAGTAATAGAGTTTTGCCAAGAGAATGCACTGGTCATAGCAAAAACACCTTCTTCCAACAACACAAGAGAAGACTCTACACATGGACATCACCAGATGGTCAACACCAAAATCAGATTGATTATACTCTTTGCAGCCAAAGATGGAGAAGCTCTATACAGTCAACAAAAACAATATCAGGATCTGTGGCTCAGATGATGAAATCCTTATTACCAAATTCAGACTTAAATTGAAGAAAGTAGGGAAAACCGCTAGAACATTCAGGTATGACCTAAATCAAATCCGTTATGATTATACAGTGGAAGTGAGAAATAGATTTAAGGGCCTAGATCTGATAGATAGAGTGGCTGTTGAACAATGGACTGAGGTTCATGACATTGTATAGGAGACAGGGATCAAGACCCTCCCCATGGAAGAGAAATGCAAAAACGCAAAATGGCTGTCTGGGGAGGCCTTACAAATAGCTCTGAAAAGAAGAAGACTGAAAAGCAAAGGAGAAAAGGAAACATATAAGCATCTGAATGCAGAGTTCCAGAGAATAGCAAGAAGAGATAAGAAAGCCTTCTTCAGCGATCAGTGCAAAGAAATAGAGAAAAACAACAGAATGGGAAAGACTAGAAATCTCTTCAAGAAAATTAGAGATACCCAGGGAACATTTCATGCAAAGATGGGCTCAATAAAGGACAGAAATGGTACTGACCTAACAGAGGCAGAAGATATTAAGAAGAAGTGGCAAGAATACACAGAGGAACTGTACAAAAAAGATCTTCATGACCTGGATAATCACAATGGTATGATCACTCATCTAGAGCCAGACACCCTGGAATGTGAAGTCAAGTGGGCCTTAGAAAGCATCACTACGAACAAAGCTAGTGGAGGTGATGGAATTCCAGTTAAGCTATTCCAAATTCTGAAGGACAATGCTGTGAAAGTGCTGCACTCAATATGCCAGCACATTTGGAAAACCGAGCAGTGGCCATAGGACTGGAAAAGGTCAGTTTTCATTCCAGTCCCAAAGAAAAGCAATGCCAAAGAATGCTCAAACTACTGCACAATTGCACTAATCTCACATGCTAGTAAAGTCATGCTCAAAATTCTCCAAGCTAGGCTTCAGCAATACGTGAACCGTGAATTTCCTGATGTTCAAGCTGGTTTTAGAAAAGGCAGAG
>SJYC01127970.1:0-12676 GCA_006408675.1 Madoqua kirkii | reverse complement strand
CACTCACTCAGTTGTGTCTGACTCTTTGCGACCCCATGAATCACAGCATGCCAGACCTCCCTGTCCATCACCAACTCCCAGAGTTCACTCAAACTCACATCCATCAAGTTGGTGATGCCATTCAGCTATCTTACCCTCTGTTGTCCCCTTTTCCTCCTTCCCCCAATCCCTCCCAGCATCAGAATCTTTTCCAATGAGTCAGCTCTTGGCATGAGGTGGCCAGAGTACTGGAGTTTCAGCTTTAGCATCATTCCTTCCAAAGAAATCCCAGGACTGATCTCCTTTAGAATGAACTGGTTGGATCTCCTTGCAGTCCAAGGGACTCTCAAGAGTCTTATCCAACACCATAGTTCAAAAGATCAATTCTTCAGTGCTCAGCTTTCTTCACAGTCCAACTCTCACATCCATACATGACCACTGGAAAAACCATAGCATTGACTAGACAGACCTTTGTTGGCAAAGTAATGTCTCTGCTTTTCAATATGCTGTCTAGGTTGGACATAGCTTTTCTTCCAAGGTGCAAACATTCTCCAAGCCAAGCTTCAACACTTCATGAACCACGAACTTTCAGATGTTCAAGCTGGATTTAGAAAAGGCAGAGGAAACAGAGATCAAATGCCAACATCTGTTGGATCAGAGAAAAAAGCAAGAGAGTTCCAGAAAAATATCTACTTCTGCTTTATTGACTATGCCAAAGCCTTTGACTGTGTGAATCACAAGAAATTGTGGAAAATTCTTTAAGAGATGGGAACAACAGATCACCAGACATGCCTGCTGAGAAATCTGTATGCAGGTCAAGAAGCAACAGTTAGAACTAGTCATGAAACAACAGACTGGTTCCAAATATGGAAGGGAATATGTCAAGACTGTATATTTTCACCCTGCTTATTTAACTTATATGCAGAGTGAGGTGAGGTGAAGTCACTCAGTCGTGTCCAACTCTTTGCGACCCCATGGACTGTAACCTACTAGGCTTCTCTGTCCATGGGATTCTCCAAGCAAGAATACTGGAGTGGATTGCCATTTCCTTCTCCAGGGGATCTTCCCAACCCAGGGATTGAACCCAGGTCTCCCGCATTGGAGGCAGACACTTTAACCTCTGAGCCATCAGGGAAGCCCATCATGGAAAACGCCAGGGTGCATGAAGCACAGGTTGGAATCAAGACTGAAGTTTCTCAGTCATTTCCAACTATTTGCAACCAATGGACTGTAGCCTGTACCAGGCTTCTCTGTCCATGGAATTCTCCAGGCAAAAATACTGGAGTGGGTTGCCATTTCCTTCTCCAAGGGGTCTTTCTGATCCAGGGATCAGACCCAGGTCTCATGCATTGCAGGCAGACGCTTTACCATCTGAGCCACCGGGGAAGCCTGTTTGCTGGGAGAAATATCAATAATCTCAGATACGCAGATGACATCACCCTTACGGAAGAAAGTGTAGAAGAACTAAAGAACCTCTTGATGAAAGTGAAAGAAGAGAGTGAAAAATTTAGCTTAAAACTCAGCATTCAGAAAACTAAAGTCATGGCATCTGGTCCTATCACTTCATGGTAAACAGATGGGGAAACAATGGAAACAGTGAGAACCTTTAGAACTAGTGTGGGCTCTAAAATCACTGCACATGGTCACTGCAGCTATGAAATTAAAAGATGCTTGTTCTTTGGAATAAAAACTATGACCAACCAAGACATCATATTAAAAAGCAGAGACATTTACTTTGCCGACTAAGGTCCGTCTAGTCAAAGCTATGGTCTTTCCTGTAGTCATGTATGGATGTGAGAATTGAACTATAAAGAAAGCTGAGCACCGAAGATTGATGCTTTTGAACTGTTGTGTTGGAGAAGATTCTTGAGAGTCCCTTGGACTGCAAGGAGATACAACCGGTCCATCCTAAAGGAAATCAGTTTTGGGTATTCATTGGAAGGACTGATGCTGAAGCTGAAATTCCAATACTTTAGCCACTGGATGTGAAGAGTTGACTTATTTGAAAAGACCCTGATGGTGGGAAAATTGAAGGCAGGATGAAAAGGGGAAGATAGAGGATGAGATGGTTGGATGGCATCACTGGCTTGATATATGACTTTGAGCAAGCTCCGGGAGTTGGTGATGGACAGGGAAGCCTGGCGAGCTGCAGTTCATGGGATCTCAGAGAGTCAGAAGTGAATGAGTGACTGAACTGAACTGAACTGAACTTTTCGTCCAACATAATCCAAGATACTGCGAATTTGCTTGTTCTTCTGAAATCCTCCCGTGGTAAGTAGATATCCAAGAGCTCCCTGTATACCAAGTATCTATGTAATTCTCTATGTAACTGGTAGGTATTACTGAATATTCTCAGTGTTTCACTTAACTCTTTCTCCATGCCTTTTGTGGGTCAGGAAGATCCACTGGAGCAGGGATAGGCTACCCACTCCAGTATTCTTGGGCTTCCCTTGTGGCTCAACTGGTAAAGAATCTGCCTGCAATGCGGGAGACCTGGGCTTGGAAAATCTCATGGAGAAGGGAAAGGCTACCCACATCAGTATTCTGGCCTGGAGCATTCCATGGACTGTATAGTCTATGGGGTTCCAAATAGCTGCACATGACTGAGTGAATTTCACTCACTCTTTTTGACTGTAGCAGTGTATTGAGAATCACACTGGGAAACACTGAAATGTCTGTTTTCCTTTATTATTTATAATTTACAATTTATGTGATGAAATTGTATCCTTTTCCTTGCTCATTCACTCATTTTTACTCATGATTGTGAGCAACTGCTTCTATGTTGTGAATTCACAATATATATTTAACTCCTTCATGTATCTTCTCCCTCTCTAGATTACAAATCTCTTCAAAAGTAGAGACTATGATTTTTCTTCTTGAGTCAGTAAAATTACTGATAATGTTGTCTTATATAGAGTACAAATTTAGTTGAATTTATTAAAACATGAGTTTTTAAAAATATTTTGTATAAATGTATGAAAATCATGTAGCTATCTAATTTAGTAAAAAGAAAACCTAGGAATTTATTTTAAACAAGTGGCAATAAACACATGCCTATTAATAATTACCTTATATGTAAGTGGACTAAAGAGATGGAAAGATATACCATGTTCCTGGATTAGAAGAATCAATTTGTTGAAATGATCATACTATCCAAGGTAAACTACAAATTCAATGCAATCACTACCAAAATACCATGGGAATTTTTCACAGAACAAAACTAAATCATTTTAAAAATTGTATAGAAACACAAAGCATCCGAAATAGCCAAAAAAATATCTTGAGGAAAAAAAATTTGCAGAAGGAATCAAACTTCCTGATTTCAGACTGTAACACCAATCTACAGTAATCAAAATAGCATGTTGCCACCATAAAAACAAATATTCATTTAGATGGAATAAAATAGAGAGCAACAAAATAACTCCATGAACTTATGGCCAAATATGTTATGACAAAGGAGGTAAGAATATAAAGTAGGAAAACAACATTTCACCAATAAGTGGTCCTGGGAAAACCGAGGAACAGTAAGCAAAAGAATAAAATAGAAACATTTCTTCACATCACATGCAGGCACATGAAAAGATGCTCAACATGGCTGAATATCAAAGAAATGCAAATCAAAACTACAGTGAGATACTACCTCACACTGGTCAAAATGGCCATCATCAAAAAGTCTACCAATAATAAATGCTAGAGAGGGTATGGATAAGAGGGAACCTTCCTACACTGCTGGTGGGAATGTAGATTGGTGTAGCCACTATGGAGGTTTCTTAAAAAACTAAAGAGTTGAAGGTTTCTTAAAAGACTAAAAATAGAGTTACCATATGATCCAGCAATCTCGCTGTAGTACATATATCTGGAAAAGATGAAAACTCTAATTTGAGAAGATATATGTGCCCCAGTGTTCAAAGCTATACTATTTACAAGAGCCAGGACATGGAAGTGGGCCTAAATGTCCACTAACATGAATGGATAAAGAAGATGCTATGTGCGCGCACAAACACACAGTGGCATATTGTGAAAGTGAAGCTGCTCAGTCATGTCCGACTCTTTGCGACCCCATGGACTGTTGCCTACCAGGCTCCTCCATCCGGGGGAATCTCCAGGCAAGAGTACTGGAGAGGGTTGCCTTTTCCTTCACTTAACCATTAAACATAATTAAATAATGCCATGTTGGCAACATGGATGGGCCTAAGGATTATCACACTAAGCAAAGTAGGTCAAACAGAGAAAGGCAAGTACCACAGGATATCACCTATGTGTAGAAGCTAAAAATAATGATACAAATGAACTTATCTACAAAACAGAAATAGAGTCACAGATGTGGAAAAAAACTTATAATTACCAGAGGGGAAAGGTGGGGAGGGATATATTGGAAATTTGGGATTAAAAGATACACACTAGGTTATACAAAATAAACAAATAAAGACCTACTGCATAGCACAGAGAATTATATTCAATATCTTGTAATAGCCTTTAATGGAAAAAATTCTGAAAATAATATATATGTATGAGTGTGTGTGTGTGTGTGTGTGTGTGTGTGTATACACACATATGTCAAAATATACTACCACCAGGATACTAATGAAATTATGAAATTGCTTTTGTGAGATCTGATTGCTGTTTAAGTTATTCATGTTTTCTGATAATACTTTTAGGAAGAAATTACAAGTATAGATGCCAGAGGTTATGATTTTTAGCTAGACCTCTTACTAGTCATTACATTGGCCAAGTTACTTAATCATTCTGTGCTTCAGTTTCTTTATATGTAAAATGGAAATAACAAGTACCTAATAGACTGTGGAAATAGAATGAGTTAATACATGAAACAAAGATAGCTCCTAGCATGTAGTTTATGCATTAGATATATTTGCTGCTGTCTGTTTTAACCAAATCATTGATTTACCAAGAGAAAAAAAAAATCAAACGTTTTACAGAACAGTTTTCTATTAAGTATAGACTCTGAAAGACTTTAGTGGGCTTTACTATTGCCAAGATATATTCTCCCTTCCTGTGTATCTCACTATTTAACTTGAAGAAAATATCACATTCTCTAACGAAACTATCATAAAATAATTTAAATATTCATGAGAACTATACTTGGCAGTAATTACCACCTGATACTGTGCTTTGCTGAATACACCAAGTAGAACAATTTGAAATGAAGATGGTCCTTCAAATATTACAAATTATCCATTATAGGAAATAATTGGTGAGCAGAGATGGACTGGATGATTTCATTTGTGGCTAAGAATAAATCTGTTACTGAATTAGAGCCAAAGATTATTTACCAATGTTGTATTGATACAGATAATATGATGCCTGTGTATATAGATCTAGTGATTCTAAGATTAATTATTACATTTCTGAAATTTATTAAATATGAAATAAAACAAGTGAACTCTACCTCTACATTTTCCAGAGTAATAAGCATAGATGAAATTAAGTCATTTATAATTGAATGATAATACAGATCTATTATTTATATAGACTTAATGGGGCATTATATTGGCTTTCATTCTCTGAGATACAAGACTCTTAAGGACTGTTTCAGTGATGAAATATTAAACCAAGAGGTCTTTGGGGGAAATGAGGACATTTTAATATCATAAAGAAAAAATTCTATAAGCTACACAAAACTTACTTGAGGGTGGGACTGCTTTATGTTTATCAACTAAATAAGTACATTTTCAGAGATTATTATTATTACTATTTAGCCCAAAATAACATTTTGCTGTAAGTTTAAGTCCATGGGGTCACAAGGAGTTGGACATGACTGAGTGACTCAACTGAACTGAATGATTAAAATAAAAAAAATTTGTGTCACAAGTTACTTCTAATAAAACTTGAGTTTATAGCTTTTATTGAAACTGTAAAATTATTGGTGAGATTGGAGATATCTGAAGGAATATCTCAATTAGTAGCCACAATTTGGGCATATTTAACTTTTCCAATCATTTTTCAACAAAGATTTGAAATACACAGAAATATTGAAAGAATGGTTCAGTGAACACACATATATTGACCTCATAGATTCTATAATTAATAATTTGCTATATTTGCTTTATCATATATCTATCTTGTCAATTATCTATGTTTATATCTATCTTTGTGTAGTTTAGTCAGTGAGTCATGTCCAAGTCTTTTGAGACCCCTTGGATTATAGCCCGTCAGACTCCTCTGTCCAGGGGATTCTCCAGGCAAGAACAGTGGAGTGGGTTGTCATTTCCTTCTCCAGGGGATCTTCCTGACCCAGGGATTGAACCACAGTCTCCTGCATTGGCAGGTGGATTCTTTACCACTGAGTTACCAGGGAAACCCTCACCTATCTTTATTTTGATGTATTTCAAAATAACTTGCAGAAATCAAGTTGTACACATGTACACTGTGCTTCTAAATGCTTTAGCATGCATAACATCAACCAGAGTTCAATAACTATATGTGAATTTGGGATGGGGGGTAACAAGGAGATACAACCAATCCATTCTGAAGGAGATCAGTCCTGGGTGTTCATTGGAAGGACTTATGCTGAAGCTGAAATTCCAATAGTTTGGCCACCTCATGTGAAGAGTTGACTCATTGGAAAAGACTGATGCTGGGAGGGATTAGGGGCAGGAAGAGAAGGGGTGACAGAGGATGAGATGGCTGGATGGCATTACTGACTCGATGGACAGGAGTTTGGGTAAACTCCAGAAGTTGGTGATGGACATGGAGGCCTGGCATGCTGCGATTCATGAGGTCACAAAGAGTTGGACATGACTGAGTGACTGAACTGAATTGAACTGAACTTTACATCCCATGAAATATACAAATCTAAAGTATAACATTCCATGAGTTATTGGGGGTATGTCTATTTTTGAGTCACACAAATATTCAACACACATTAAGGAAAATATATATTGAGGGTAGTTTTTCAGAGAATCGGGACTATAAACATGAGCAGTACTTTCTCATATAGAAAAAACTATAACAATGTAAAAATGTCTTTAAAATGGACCTCTGGGAATGTAATTATTTGTTTATCCAATTTTACAAATAATTTTCAATTCAAACTATAAGACATATTTTTTAAGTGGCAACAAAAGTAATCTTTACAAACAATGTAATTATATTACTTTAGCCTTTTCCTTATTCAGCTGATATAACACAGGAAGCATGATTTGACACATCATATACATGAAGCTCTACATTATACAAAATGCACAAAGGAAAAAATACGCCACATATATTGATTTGCAGTATACATGTGTCAAATGCTATTACTTGACATTATACAGCTACAGTCTGAGACACTGTGAGTGTGTGTGTGTGTATATGTGTGTGCACAGTCATAGTCTCAAGGCAATGGAGCTAGAGCATGTATAAAGTTTTATAAATACTCCAGTGTGTTCAAATAATAACAATAGAGAGAAGACATCCTAGAAAATCATCCACATAATATATCATTGTTTAACAACCACCACAGCCATAACACTTTGAGCATTAATTCTTTGAGCATTAATTCTCATGTTGAAGCTAAAACTGCTGTAATTTTTTTTTCCTTGTAATTTGTTTCCCTGGAAAAGTGTAACTCAAAGGAGCATCTGCTCTATAGTCCTTGTCCCTATTGACCACTCTTTCCCATCATATTATAATTGGGTTCACAAAACTCAGGGTCACCAACAATCTGGCCAATGGTCACAAGCGAATCATTGATTTAAAAGTTCTTTCCCCTGATAGAACAGTATTTAGAATAAATTGTTAAAATTAACACAGATCATAATATATCCCCAGGCTTTTATAAGGATATTATGTTCTTCTTAAGATATTTAAATGATGTCATTCACATAAATGTACTTGGAGATGTACTATTTCCAGTTACACATAAATGTACAACACAGACACATGTAGTTTAACCTTGAATGTCTCCAACGTTAAAACTAAAAGAAGAAATCATCTTAACATTTGTGAGATACTGACTATATACTTAGTAAAGGATAGTGCATATTAAACTAGAAGACTATAATACTAAGGCTTTAGCTTTTAAGTTTTATGTGAAACCTGTGTGGCCTCGACAAAATCACCTCATTCCTCTGAGCCTCATTAATTTCACTTGTAAGAAAAACATAGTAATTGGCCAAAAGAAGTTTCTAGGTCTTTCCAACCCTGAGGTTCTCATACTCTAAGAATAATCTGTACAAGTAGACTTTCTTTGATCCTTTTTCTCTTTGGTAATTGTAATAGATTATAATGCCATCTGGGGCAAGACATTAAGTTTGCAATTGCATTTTTTTTTTTTACCTAATCAGTAGATATTTAAAATGGCTCATGTGGAATCCAGTCCCATCACTCCATGGGAAATAGATGGAGAAACAGTGGAAACAGTGTCAGAGTTTATTTGGGGAGACTCCAAAATCACTGCAGATGGTGATTGCAGCCATGAAATTAAAAGACGCTTACTCCTTGGAAGGAAAGTTATGACCTACATAGATAGCATATTCAAAAGCAGAGATATTACTTTGCTGACTAAGGTCCATCTAGTCAAGGCTATGGTTTTTCCAGTAGTCATGTATGGATGTGAGAGTTGGACTGTGAAGAAGGCTGAGCACCAAAGAATTGATGCTTTTGAACTGTGGTGTTGGAGAAAACCTTGGACTGCAAGGAGATCCAACCAGTCCATTCTGAAGGAGATCTGTCCTGGGATTTCTTTGGAAGGAATGATGCTAAGGCTGAAACTCCAGTACTTTGGCCACCTCATGCGAAGAGTTGACTCATTGGAAAAGACTCTGATGCTGGGAGGGATTGGGGGCAGGAGGAGAAGGGGACGACAGAGGATGAAATGGCTGGATGGCATCACAGACTCGATGGACGTGAGTCTGAGTGAACTCCGGGAGTTGGCGATGGACAGGGAGGCCTGGCGTGCTGCGATTCATGGGGTCGCAAAGAGTCGGACATGACTGAACGACTGAACTGAACTGTTCCAGACTTAGTACTAAGCACATCTTTGTATTGTTTTGAAGTTGTTCAAGCAGACATATTGAAGAGAACTGATATAAAATGGTGATTCCACAAGGAACATTTAAAAGAAGCGATTATAAGGTATATTCATTTAAGAAATATTTTGCCAAGTAGCTTTCCTTTTCATATTGTCTCACTGGCTGACCAACTATTAATCAAGCTCCCCATCTCGCAGTATGGTAAAAGTCAAATGAATTTTGTCATCAGCTGAGCCATCTGTCTCCTCATACTATTCTGCTATTTTTCTTTTTCTTTTTGAAACCCTTTAACTGAAAGTAGAAATAGAGGAGGAAGGAAAGGTAATCAGTGAATATAACAGCATTTCATATGCTTTGATTATTTTTTAATACTTAGGTAATATAAGGTATTAATAGCATTTCATATACATTTGCTGTTATACATTCAAGGTCCAATGATTTTTCTGGGAGAAATTAGATACTGCCCTGCAGTATAGATGCAATAAAATGTGTCTGCTCTAAGCTGAGCACAGTGGTGCTAGGCCCTGCATACTAAAAGATGTGAATTCTCTTAACCAGAGCAAAAGAAGTCTCACATCTGTGTCTCTAGTATTTATCTGTTCTGGGAGGATAGAGCGCCTGGGGCTCTCACATCAAGAGGGTTAAGGCTTCCTTTATAAAGTGTTGACAATAATTCTTACCATTCTCTTGGCCATCTATCAGAAAACAACTACTTATTTCTCTCGGCTTTATCGGGAATCTATCTGCCTGAACTTAGACGTTTGAAATGAGAGTGAAAGATAGAGAGCAGAGCCAAGGAGAGGAAACAGAAAGGCACTCCCAAATAAAAGTCCCCTGAACCAATCTCCCACTACTATGGGAAACCCTACTGCAGTGCTCTTGGCTAAAGCCACTCAGTTCTTAGCTGTGTCCTGTGTGGACAGTTCTGTTTATCTCAGAGGGCAGCCTGTCTCTTAACTGGGCAGCACCAACTGTCAGGAAACTGAAAGGGTGGAAGAGTTATCCTCTGTAATCTGGCCCTATGCTGCCTCCGACAAGTCTACCTTGATTTCTGTTTGCTGACTTACAACAAGCTGAAGAGAGGAAACCATTCTCCAAGGCAGTCTCTCTTTACTTCAGGTAAATCAACACTTCCTTTCGTGGGTCCCTATGCTTTCCTGTCTCCTCAACCTTCTTGTTACTCTTTTTTTGGACATTCTGAGACTTCCTCAGGAGTAATTATATTTAGGAATCCTGTTGGCTGCCTTACAAATGGATCACTCTTCTTAATGGGATAGATTTTACTATATCAAGCATTGAATTGAGGAAAAATAGAACCTTTCTACTTCTATTTTGCATAGTTGAGTTATTGAAATTTTACAATAAATATACAACTATTTTGTGACAATGAAATAATTTAAACAACAACAAAAGCCAAGGCCCTGGGTTCCTTCCTACATAAAAGATAAAGAACATTCTTGGCATGAAAATTCTCTTTCCATCTTATCTGACTCAATGGTCATTTATGAAGTGCAGATAGATTCATTACGGCATCTTCATGACTGATAGGGACAAATCTTGCTATATAAGAGGGATTTTGGCTCGGAGGCTATCAGTTTTTGCACTGTATTTTATATGTTTTCCAGAAAATATGCTGAGGAGTCATTCCTCTGTTTCCTTTTTTTAAAAAAACGCCCAAACACATTTTCAGGTAGAGAGGCCTCAAACTATTTGACATTAGACATATGCAAGAATATTCCATTTTGTTCTATCAAAAACAGCATAAACTTATCTTTGAACATCTGAAGCATACTAAAGTTTCAAAGCCACACCATACCAGAAATAGAATCCTTGAAGAAGGCCATTGGTAGATAGTCTGCCTCTCAAAATAGAGCTATGTCTTATTCAGCTTCTGGTTTTGGGGGGTCCTGCCTAGCGCCTGACCCATGAGAGGTGCTGGAGTCTAAAAGCAACCTTGAGGTAAAGTAGCCTGTTATTAGTTTAGGGACAGTAGCTGGTGGCTGCTGCTTTTTTTTTTTTTTTCCTGCTTTTTGAATAAAACAGCACAGTCCTCTGAATATTACAGAGCATGGCTGGAAAAGGACACCAGTATTTCTAGATATCTTTTTCTTAGTATTTAATTACAAAATGGAGAACAAATAATAGCTGCCTGCTCTATATCACACACATAGCAAAAGAACAGCTGCCCCTGCTACTATGAACCCATCTTTCAGACAGATAAGACCTCAGAAATGTCTCTGAAATTCCTTCCTGGTTTAGAAGGAACCAATTTACAACATGGAAGAGGGGAAGTTAGGAATTGCTACCATTTAACTAGCTCTCCAGTGACCAAGAGACAACTGGATTGATCTGCACCTAACTGGAGGGGTACATGTGTCAAATGAGTAGAATTTAAACTTTTGCTTAGAGTAGGCAGTGACTTTCCTGACAGTTCCAATGTCCAGGCAATCTTTCTGAACTATCCCTGGAGTGAAGGCTTGTTGTTGGCATGCCTATTTTTAAATTCTACAGGCCAAGAGAAATAGGGCAATATGTGTGTGTGCACATATAATTGTAATATAACTAGAATCTATTCAAATGTTTAAGAGTTTTATGATCTAAAGTTACAGGAAAGCCAGGGTTTTATCAACTTATGAGGAACCATGATGATATCAATATATTATCTGAGTGTTGGAGAAAAGCAAGAATGAGATTATGCATATAATTTATACTCCACTTCAATTTTATAAGAACTAAGGATTTAGAAAGAATGCATATCATGGTGATGAAGGAAGGTGAAGTTGCTCAGTTGTGTCTGACTCTTCGCGACCCCATGGACTGTAACCTACTAGGCTTCTCCATCCATGGGATTCTCCAGGCAAGAATACTGGAGTGTATTGCCATTTCCTTCTCCAGAGGATCTTCCCAACCCAGGGATTGAACCTGGGTCTCCCGCATTGAAGACAGACGCTTTAACCTCTGAGCCACCAGTGAAACCCTGGTGTAAACCATTAAGCTGTGTCCAACTCTTGAGACACCATAGACTGCAGACTGTCACCTGCCAGGTTCCTCTGTCCCTGGGATTTCCCAGGCAAGAATACTGGAGTGGGTTACCATTTTCTGCTCCAGGCAGTGTTCCCAAACTAGGGACTGAATGTCTCCTGGCTTAGCAGGCAGGTTGTTTATCATTGATTCACTAGGAAGCACAGTGTTATATATCATAGAAATAGAAAATTGTAGTGTGTTGATAAAATACATATTGAGTATCTACTGTGTAACAGATAGTAAAAAATATTTAATAACTTTTTATTACCTAAATTGAAATATTACCTGCTTTACTTTTCACAGCTGTCTATGTGATGGCTCACACACTCTTGTAATATGTCACAATAGATTTTTCATGGAAATCATAATAATGTTCATTTTGTTAAACCATACTCTGTGAAGGCTCTGCACTCATTCTGTAAATTTTTTATACTTAATATCTTTCAATGTGCCTATATTATGTATTCAATAAATGTGTTTTGAATGAATAAACCCAGAAATGAATAGTCCCTTTTAAAGTAGCCCATATAATTCTACAAGAGACCTAGAGAACTAGATTAAGTTTCAATGTCTGTCACCAACATGAATAAACCAGATCCACCATGACTAACAATTATTTTAGGAAGATTCTTTAATGCATGATCTGGTACTTAATATAAAATCAATTCCTTTATATTAGTTTAGTCTCAAGTATTTTC
>SJYC01127968.1:0-15054 GCA_006408675.1 Madoqua kirkii | reverse complement strand
CATGGGGTCCAAAGAGTCAGACACGACTGAGTGACTGAACTGAACTGAATGGGCAGCTGAGTAGTTCCTGTTTGGGAGCTATTACAGATACTGCTGCTATGAATATTCATATGCCCTTCTAATACACATGTTTATGCACCTCTGTTGGATTCGCCGCCAAGAGTCTTGGCTTGGTCATGAGGTTGGCATATGTACAATCTCAGTAGATCTGCAAGCAGTCCTTCCACGTGCTTGACCATTTTCCACTCCAGCTGGTGGTTTGTGAGAGGCCCACATGCTTCCCAACACTTGATGCAGGCAATCTTATTTTACTCAGTTTATCGGAGGTGAAGTGGAAACCAGTTTTCTGAATGAAATCTCAGTACAGGTAATCGTTTCTAAGATAGATCAAAGGTGAGATGTAATGAAAGCCAATACTATGTACAAGGGGGAGTCTACTGGAATATCTTGCTATTGTTTTAGTTGGTTTTGCTTTATTTTGTATGTTTATATTTTAGAGGTAATTACGTATTGTTAAATTTAAACTTAAAGCATATATGTGCCCTTGAAAGAAAACTATAAAGCCTTTCCTGCTAGAGTGCAAGCAGCAAAGAGGCAATACTAAATAAAGGAACTTGGGATTTGCATGGTGGTCCAGGGGTTAAGACTTCATGCTCTAAATGCCAGGGACCAGGGTTCAATCCCTGGTGGGGGAGCTGAGATCCCACATGCTGCACAGTGCAGCCAAAGTAATAAATTTCTAAAAATAAAGGAACTCATAAATGGAGGACTGAGGTGAGCGTGGAGTCCACTTTGGCAGTGGATTATAATTAACCAAGTGAAGAGGAATTCCCTGGTGGTCCAGTGGCTAAGACTGTGCTCCCAATGCAGGGGGCCAGGGGTTTGATCCCTGCTTATAGAACTAGATCCCACATATTGCAGAGTTTGTATGCCACAAATAAAGATCTCACATGCTGCAACAAAGACCCAGTGCAGCCAAATAACTAATTAAAAAAAAAGAAAAAGAGTACATGGTTAAAAAAAAATGCAAGCAAAACTAGGAGGAAGAGATGTCTATAATCATGTAGGAGACTTTAACACACATCCTTCAACAGTCTGTGTGAATTTAGCAAAACTAGAAATAGGGTCAAAGTCAACTATATTTCTTTCCACTGACCACAAAAATAAAACTGAAACTGCTGCTAAGTCGCTTCAGTTGTGTCCGACTCTGTGCGACCCCATAGACGGCAGCCCACCAGGCTCCCCCGTCCCTGGGATTCTCCAGGCAAGAACACTGGAGAGGGTTGCTATTTCCTTCAATTCATGAAAGTGAAAAGGGAAAGTGAAGTCACTCGGTCATGTCCGACTCTTAGCGACCCCATGGACTGCAGCCTACGAGGCTCCTCCATCCATGGGATTTTCCAGGCAAGAGTACTGGAGTGGGGTGCCATTGCCTTCTCCAAAACTGAAACTACTGAAGTCCTAAAAGATAATATAAGAGAAATTTAGATGACCTTGAGTTCAGTGATGACTTTTTTGATAAAACATCAAAGATGTAATTGATGAAATCATTGATAAGCTGGACTTCATTAAAATTAAAAACTTGTAAAAGACACTGTTAAGAGAATGAGAAGACAAACCAAGGGCTGGGAGAAAATATGCTAAAGGACACGTTTGATAAAGGACTGTTACCCAAAATATACAAACTCTTAAAATACAAAGAATAAGAAGATGAACAACATAACTTAAAAAAAAAGTAGCAAAATATTTGAACAGACACTTCCAGGAAAGATGTACAGATGGCAAACAAGCATACGCAAAGGCACTCAACATCACGTGTTAGTAGGGGTTTGCAACTTGAAACAACAATGAAACACTGCTGTGTACCTACTAAAATGGCCAAAATCCAAAGCGCTGAAAACACCAAGTGCTGGTGAGCAGCAAGAACTTTCTCTCTTGGCTGATGGGAATGCAAAAGGGCACAGTCACTTTGGGAGATGGTTTTTTTATAAGACAGTTTCTTATAAATTAAACATACTCTTATACCATATGATTCAGCAATCCTTTACTTCTTAATATTTACCCCAAAGTGCTGAAAACTTCAGTGCACACAAATATTTGCACCTGGATATTAACGGCAGCTTTATTCATAGCTGGCAAAATTTAGAAGCAACTAAGAAGTCCTTCAGTAGGTGAACAGTTAGATAATTGCGGTGCATCCAGACAAGGGAATATTATTCCCTGCCAAAAAGAAACGAGCTCTCAAGCCATCAAAAGACATGGAGGAAAGTTAAATGCATATTACTAAGTGAAAGAAACCAATCTGGAAAGGCTACATACTGTGGGATTCCAACTTTATGACATTCTAGAAAAGGCAAGACTATGGCGGTAGCAAAATGGTTAGTGGTTGGGGGAAGGAAGGATGGTAAATGAGCACAGAGGATTTCTAGGGCAGTGAGATTATTCTGTGTGGCACTATAATGATGGATGGATGTCATTATACATTTGTCAAAACCCGTAGAATGTACAACACCTAGAGTGAACCCTTAAGTAAACTACAGACTTTGGGTGATGATGTATCATAGTTTCATTGATCAAAACAATGAGATGTTGATAGTGGGGGAAGCTATGCATGTGAAGGCAAGGAATAGATGAGAATTCTCAGTACTTTTCTCTCAGTTTTTCTGTGAACCTTAAATTGCTGGAAAATAATAAAATTCTATTTTTTAGAAATGAAGCCATCTATAAGAGCATCAAAAATATCAATTTCCTAGGAAGAATTCAAACAAAAGGTGTGCAAGACAAAATGTTATTATGTGTTAGTCATTTGGAAAACGAAATAAAGACATAGTGAGGTCCCATTTCACACCAAGTAGGATGACTATAATCAAAATGACAAACAGTAACAAGTGTTGGCCAGGATGTGGCGAGATTAGAACCCTGTCACATTGCTAGTAGGATTGTAAAATGGCGCAGCTGCTCTGGAAAACAGTTTAGTAGCTCCTGAAACAGTTAAACATAGAGGTGCCCTATGACTCATCAATTTCACTCTAAATGTTATTATGTGTTAGTCATTTGGAAAACGAAATAAAGACATAGTGAGGTCCCATTTCACACCAAGTAGGATGACTATAATCAAAATGACAAACAGTAACAAGTGTTGGCCAGGATGTGGCGAGATTAGAACCCTGTCACATTGCTAGTAGGATTGTAAAATGGCGCAGCTGCTCTGGAAAACAGTTTAGTAGCTCCTGAAACAGTTAAACATAGAGGTGCCCTATGACTCATCAATTTCACTCCTGGATATACAATACCCAAGAGAATTGAAAATATATGCCTGCACACAAACATATGCATGATGTTTGCAGCAGCTTTACTCATATTAATAATAGCCCCAAAGTGGAAATAACCCAAATACCCACCAACTGATGGATGGATGAACAAACAATGTATATCTAGACAACGGAATATTCAGTCAGTCGTGTCCGACTCTTTGCGACCCCATGGACTGCAGCATGCCAGGCTTCCCTGTTCATCACCAACTCCCGGAGCTTGCTCAACTCATGTCCATAGAGTCAGTGATGCCATCCAGTCATCTCATCCTCTGTTATCCCCTTCTCCTCCTGCCTCCAATCTTTCCCAGCATCAGAGTCTTTGCCAGTGAGTCAATTCTTTGCATCAGGTGGCCAATGTATTGGAATTTCAGCTTCAGCGCCAGCTCTCCCAATGAATATTCAGGACTGATTTCCTTTAGGATGGACTGGTTTGATCTCCTTGCCGTTCAAGGGATTCTCAAGGGTCTTCTCCAACACCACAGTTCAAAAGCATCAATTCTTTGGTGCTCAGCTTTCTTTATAGTCCAACTCTCACATCCATACATCACTACTGGAAAAACCATAGCCTTGACTAGATGGACCTTTGTTGGAAAAGTAATGTCTCTGCTTTTTAACATGCCATCTAGGTTGGTCATAGCTTTTCTTCCAAGGAGCAAGCATTGTTTAATTTCATGACTGCAGTCACCATCTACAGTGATTTTGGAACCCAAAGAAATAAAGTCTGTCACCTTTTCCATTATTTTGCCATCTATTTGCCATGAAGTGATGAGATCCGATGCTATGATTTTAGTTTTCTGAATGTTGAGTTTTAAGCCAATTTTTTCACTCTCCTCTTTCACTTTCATCAAGAGGCTCTGTAGTTCTTCTTCGCTTTGTGCCATAAGTGTGGTGTCATCTGCGTATCTGAGGTTATTGATATTTCTCCCAGCAATCTTGATTCCAGCTTGTGCTTCATCCAGCCCAGCATTTCGTATGATGTACTCTGCATATAAGTTAAATAAGCAGGGTGACAATATACAGCCTTCGTGTACCCCTTTCCCAATTTGGAACCAGTTTGTTGTTCCATGTCTAGTTCTAACTGTTGTTTCTTGATCTGCATACAGATTTCTCAGGAGGCAGGTAAGGTTGTCTGGTATTCCCATCTCTTTCAGAATTTTCCACAGTTTATTGTGATCCACACAGTCAAAGGGTTTGGTATAGTCAGTAAGCAGAAATTAATGTTTTTCTGGAACTCTCTTGCTTTTTCCGTGGTCCAGCGGATGTTGGCAATTTGATCTCTGCCTTTTCTAAATCCAGCTTGAACATCTGGGAGTTCACGGTTCACATACTATTGAAGTCTGACTTGGAGGATTTTGAGTATTTGCTAGCGTGTGAGATGAGTGCAATTGTGCAGTAGTTTGAATATTCTTTGGCATTGCCTGAGTAATGGAATATTATTCAGCCATAAAGAGAGAAAGTGCTGATAAATGCTTCAACATAAATGAACCTGGAAAACATGATGCTAAGTGAAAGAAGCTAAACACAAAAGGCCACATTTTTTATGATTCCACTTCTATATATTTAAAGTCCAGAATAGGCACATCCATAGAGACAAAAAGAAATTCGTGGTTGCCGAGTTGGGGGAAGGGGAGTGTAGAGAATGACTGCTAATGGGGATGGAGTTTCTTTGAGGAGTGATAAAAAATATTCTGGAATTAGGTAGTGGTGATGATTGTACAATTTTGTAAATATACTTTTTAAAAAACCCACTGATTGTACACATTTTTCATTTGCCATGCCACGTGGCTCATGGGATCCTATTTCACCAACCAAGCACTTGAACCCAAGCCCTCAGCAGTTAAAATGCAGGATCCCAACCACTGGACAAACAGGGAATTCCTTGTACACTATATATATATTTTTGGCAGCACTAGGTCTTTGTTACAGTGTGTGGGCTCTTCGTTGTCTGTGGGGTCTTTATTCCCTGACCAGGGATTGAAACTGCATCCTTTGCATCAGAAGGCAGATTCTTAGCCACACAGGGAAATCCCACCCTGTCTACTTTAAATGAATGAATTGTATGGTATGTGAATTGTATCTCAATTTTTTTTAATAACGTCATTATTTGAGACTAACTATGATCTAAATAAATCAAGAGCTATATCATTTTCATGGGCTAGGAGCCTCAATATTATAAATGTATCAATTCTTCTCAAATTAATTGCAAGATTCAACACAATCCCAATTCAAAAATCCCAGAGTTTTTCCCCTGAAATTACCAAATTGATTCTAAAACATATATGGAGATGCAAAGGAAAAGCCGTTGACATAAAAATAAAAAAAATAAAGAACAAAGCCACAGAACTTACTGTACCAGACATGAAGAACTACTGTAGAAACAAGGATTTAAACAGTGTGGCATTGGTTCAAGAGCAGACAAACAGACAGTCTAGAAACAACCCACACATATGGCACAGATGGCACAGCAGTGCAATGGGAGAAGGATGGTCTCTTCAGGAAACGGTGCTGGGTCAGCCAGATAGAATATTGCGGGGGAAATGCATCTTGATTCCTCTAACGGCTTCCTGTAGCTGCTGTAAAAAAACTCACCAGAAACTTGTAGCTTAAAAGCATAAAACTTTATACCTTCACAGTCCGAGAGCTCAGAAGTTCAGAATCAGTATCGCTGGGCCAAAATTAAGGTATTAGCAGAGCCAGCACCTTGGAGGCTGTCAGTTAAAAAAAATAAAGAACAAAGCCACAGAACTTACTGTACCAGACATGAAGAACTACTGTAGAAACAAGGATTTAAACAGTGTGGCATTGGTTCAAGAGCAGACAAACAGACAGTCTAGAAACAACCCACACATATGGCACAGATGGCACAGCAGTGCAATGGGAGAAGGATGGTCTCTTCAGGAAACGGTGCTGGGTCAGCCAGATAGAATATTGCGGGGGAAATGCATCTTGATTCCTCTAACGGCTTCCTGTAGCTGCTGTAAAAAAACTCACCAGAAACTTGTAGCTTAAAAGCATAAAACTTTATACCTTCACAGTCCGAGAGCTCAGAAGTTCAGAATCAGTATCGCTGGGCCAAAATTAAGGTATTAGCAGAGCCAGCACCTTGGAGGCTGTCAGAGAGAATGTTATTTGCCTCTTTCCATCTCTGGAGCTGCAGGCACTGCTTGGTTCATGGTTATATCAATCGAGTCACAGGCAAGCAGCTTCAAATCTATCTCTGTCTGCTCCATCTGCATAGGGGCTTCCATGTGTGTGAGTGAGTGTGTGTGTGTGTGTGTGTGTGTGTGTGTGAAATCTCCCTCTGCTTTCCTCTTACAAGAATGCACATGGTTGTACTTAGGACCCAACTAGATAATTCAGGATAATCTTTCTCGCTCAAAACTAACTTAATCACTCTGCAGACACTTTGTTATAGAAGGTAACAGTTCCAGGAATTAGGAGGTACACATCATTGGGAGACCATTTTTTTTCAGCCTAACGTAACCCCTACCTCACACCATAAATAGAAATAAATTCCATACCTAAATGTGAAAGAGTGAAATAATAAAGACTTAGAAAGCATTAAGAGAACATCTTCATGACCTTGAAAGAGGCAGGGTTTTCTTAAACAATAAACAAAGGAGCTAATAATTTTTTAGCAGAGTATATCAGAATTAAGAACTTGTCTTTAACAAAAAAATACATTTTGAAGAGTTAAAAGATGAGAAAGGATGTTTGTAATGAACATATACAGCAAAAAAAATTTGTGCTTGAAATATACATAGAACTCCTACAAATCAATACAAAAACACCCAACATGAAAAGACATCCTAATAGCAAAATAAATCAACTATACGCCAACAAAACTTTTTAAAAAGAAAAATAGGCAAGACTTGAATAGATCGAAGTGGATACTCAAACGGCCAATAAATACATGAAAAGGTTTTCAACTTCATTAGCAATCAGAGAAATGCAAATTAAAACCACAATGCCATAGCACTATACATAGGCTAAAATGAAAAAGGCAAAAATATCAAGGGTGAGTGAAGATATGGAGTAATCCAAACTGGTGGGAACTTCAACTGTTCCCATCACTTTGGAAAACCTTTTGGCAGCTTCTGCTAAAACAGGAAGTACGTGGGTGTGTGCTTCAGTCACTCGTTGTGTTATAGCACTATACATAGGCTAAAATGAAAAAGGCAAAAATATCAAGGGTGAGTGAAGATATGGAGTAATCCAAACTGGTGGGAACTTCAACTGTTCCCATCACTTTGGAAAACCTTTTGGCAGCTTCTGCTAAAACAGGAAGTACGTGGGTGTGTGCTTCAGTCACTCAGTTGTGTCCAACTCTGTGCCATCCCGTGGACTGTAGCCCACAGGGCTCCTCTGTTCATGGGATTTTTTTTCCAAGCAAGAATACTGGAGTGGGTTGCCATTTCCTCCTCCAAGGGATCTTCCTGACCTAGGGATCAAACTCAGGTTCAAGTCTCTGGAATGGGTATCCATTCCCTTCTCCAGGGGATCCTCCTGACCCTGCGTCTGCAGAGTCTCCTGCATCTGCAGGTGGATTCTTGCACCACTGAGCCACCTGGGAAGCCAAAACAGAACACATGTAGGCCTTTGACCTAGAAATTCTGCCTCTGGGTGTAGATCCAACACTTTCACCAAAAAGACACACACTAAGCTAGAATAGTCATAGTACACTGTTTGTAATGGGCAAAACCTGGAAACTATCCAAATGTCCATTAGTAGTAAAACAGATGAAATAAAGTGTGGTGTAGTCACACAGTGGGGCATTACAAGTCGTGAGGATAAATAATGTACAACCACGGGCAACAATGTGACTAGATCCCACAAACAAAATGTTGAGTGAAAGGAGCTGCTCACAAAAGAGGACATGATGCCATTTACATGGAGAACAAAGACATCAAAATCTCAGAGGTCAGGACAGTTAGTACCATTTGCGGGGAGTTGGAAGAGGCACTGAGGAGACTCACGGGGAGCTGGTTGTGTTCGTGTGTTTTGTGTGTGTGTGTGTTCATGTATTTATCTGGTGCTGGCTGCCTGTTGTGTTCACCCTGTATACACTTATGATATAGATATAGATATCTGGTAGTTCAGATGGTAAAGAATCTGCCTGAAACGGTGGAGACCCTGGTTTGATCCCTGGGTCAGGAAGATCCCCTGGAGAAGGGAATCGATACCCATTCCAGTATTCATACCTAGTGAATTACAGTCCATGAGGTGGCAAAGAGTCAGACATGACTGAATGACTCATTCACACACACACACACACACAATCATATGGATCAAATGTAAAAGCGTCATTAAGTGACAAAAAAAATGTAGAATGTTGATTGCTTGCCACTTTTTTTTTTTTTTAATGGGAGTGTATGAATATACATGCTGCTGCTGCTGCTTCTGCTAAGTCACCTCAGTCGTGTCCGACTCTGTGCGACCCCACAGATGGCAGCCCACCAGGTGGGTTCCCCTCCCTGGGATTCTCCAGGCAAGAACACTGAAGTGAGTTGCCATTTCCGTTCCAATGCATGAAAGTGAAAAGGGAAAGTGAAGGCACTCAGTCGTTTCCGACTCTTAGCGATCCTACGGACTGCAGCCCACCAGGCTCCTCCGTCCATTGGGTTTTCCAGGCAAGAGTACTGGAGTGGAGTGCCATTGCCTTCCCCGGAATATACGTGCAAGGGCGTGTATATGTGTATATATACATACCTATATATAATCATGCAGGGATCGTTCCTGGAAGAATGTGGAAGAAACAACTCAGCTTATTGCCTTTCAGAGGAGAACTGGAAGCCTGCATAAAGTTTTTAATCCAGTAAGTATGTTTCTTAAGTTATTGAATAGTTCACACACATTAAAATGTTTAGGGAAAAACAATAAACACCTAATTGCTTTTGTTTTCTAAGACCAATGTTTTGAAAGTATGGAGAAGCAATGAGGTCCACAGACCATTTCAGTGAAAGGCTAAATCCTGAGTTCTTCGGGTTTCTCTGCAAGGGGCTGCTCGGGGGTTGCTCACGTGCATCCCTGCCCCTCTTTCATGTGGGCAAACGTAGACCTGGAAAAATCTCGCAGCCGCCAGAGTGGACAGGTCCCGCCCCTAGCCGGGTGCACTAGTCTAGTTTGTGCGGTGCAGCTTTGGAGTCAGGCGGGAGTGGAAGTTGTGAGACCTTAGCAAGTCACAGCCTCTTTGAGCCGAGGTCTCCTGGTCTGAGGGCTATGTCCCCCACTTCACACCGAGGCCAGCAGAACCCACGTGTGTGGAGCCGGGGAACAGCCGGAACTCTGTGGACTCACCGCTCCACTTGTCCTCAGGGCAAGGACCGGGCTGGAGCCTCGGACTGCAGCGCTCCAAATGAACACAAGGTGGCGCTCATCCCCATAGATTTCGCCAGGTCCCCGGAGAAGGCAATGGCACTCCACTCCAGCACTCTTGCCTGGAAAACTCCATGGGCGGAGGAGCCTGGAAGGCTGCAGTCCATCGGGTCGCTGAGGGTCGGACACGACTGAGTGACTTCACTTTCACTTTTCACTTTCATGCATTGGAGAAGGAAATGGCAACCCACTCCAGTGTTCTTGCCTGGAGAATCCCAGGGACGGGGGAGCCTGGTGTGCTGCCGTCTGTGGGATCACACAGAGTTGGACACGGCTGAAGCGACTTAGCAGCGGCAGCAGCCCCACAGGGCGTTGGCTGCTGGAAGAAGGGCGGCGGGCAGGAGCTACTTCTGCACACACGTCCGTAACTTCTGGGCCTTGGGGATGAAAGGGTGAACAGTGGGGCGTCCTGCCTGAGGCACGACTGGAGTCCCGAAGAAGGGGAAAGAGGAAAGACTCTCCTTCTGGGAGGAAGCACTGGGATTAGAGCTTAGGACCTTGTGGTGTGTTGAATGGTAACCCCCACTCCCCCAAAGAGGTTCACCTGGAACCTGCGGGTGACTTTATTCGGAAAAAGAGTCCTTATAGATGTAATTCAGATAAGGGTCTTGAGGTGAGATTATCCTGGATTATCCAGGTGGGCCCTAAATCCAATCACAAGCATCCTCATAAGAAAAGATGCTGACACAGAGAAGGCCGTGTGGAAACAGATACAGAAGTTTGAACACTTACAGCCACAAGTACGGAACACCTTGAGCCACTGGAAGCTGGAAGCCTTGTGAGGGAGCATAGCCTTGCCCACACTGCGGTGAGAGAGTAAGTCAGCACTGTTTTAAAGCAGAATGCCTTAAGGTACCCAGGCTGTACCTCATTAGTTTCAACAGCCATGAGCAGCTAACAGAGATGTTGAAATTCTCTTCCCACTGCTCTGTCTGCTGACCTTCCCCCAACCCTAGTGGCCTACAGATGACACCCAAGGCCCCCCAACTCCTGAACTCCACTCTTTCCTCCCCAAACCCACTGCTTTCACATCTTCTGATTTTGGTTCCATCTGTCTGGGCAGCCCTTCCCTCATGGGTCCCCTGGGCAACTCCTATACACCCTTTAAGGCCTTTCCTGATACCCTCTTCTAAGTATATTAGTATATTCTGTATCAGTATCTCCCAACACACTTGGACTCCTCCATTCCCCCCAGCCCACAGTGTGGTGTCTATTCACTCACTGTATTGCTGATGTTGTGCATGTTACTCTCCCAGTCATGTCTGACTCTTTGTGACCCCATAGACTGTAGCCCACCAGGCTCCTCTGTCCTTGGGATTTCCCAGGCAAAAATACTGGAGTGGATCGTCATTTCCTTCTCCAGGGGTTGTATTGCTGATGTTGTGCATGTTACTCTCCCAGTCATGTCTGACTCTTTGTGACCCCATAGACTGTAGCCCACCAGGCTCCTCTGTCCTTGGGATTTCCCAGGCAAAAATACTGGAGTGGATCGTCATTTCCTTCTCCAGGGGATCTTCCCAACCCAAGAATCGAACCCTGGTCTCCTGCACTGCAAGCAGATTCCTTATCTTCTAAGCCACCAGGGAAGACTGATGATATTAGATATCATGGAAAAACCAAATGAACTTTCTGGCCAACCCAATGTCATCGCATCAATTCAGCTGTGTGTCCCCCTGACACTAGTCCTCATCTCCACGTTTTTCCATCCCACAGCTACTCATTCAGGCCTCCATGTGTCTCACCAAGACCCTGGCACCACCTCCTCACTGGTCTTCCTGCCCTAGTCGGGCCTTCCAGCCCATCACCAGTCTAGCCTTGGTGCTCAGGTCTGTCACTCCTCTGCTCAAAAACCGTCTGTAGCTCCCCACTGCCCTAAGGAAGGTGTCCACAGGAAAGGACACTACTTCCAGTGATCTTTCCTACCTCTCGCTCCACCCAACCGACGTCCGTCACACCCATGTGCAGCACACTCCTGGGCCTATGCGTAGACAGGCTCCTTCACCATGTTAGGTAGGTAGAATAGGGAAATGGAGTCCAAAATGGCGGTGGCTAAAAAACAAGGAAGATCACAGGAAGGTCCGAGGACCAGCATGAAGACTTCAGGTAGAACAAGCAGCACTCCTGGCTAAGCCCAATTTGCATAGGGCGGGCCCAGGTGGAAGAAAACATATAAAAGGAAGAGCCAACTCGCTCTTGGTCTCTCCCTCCCCCTGCCCCTCCCCTTCCCCCTCTTTCTCTTTCTCTTTCTCTCCCATGTGTGTGCACTCTTTCTCTCTCTCTCTCCCATTCTCCTGCTATTTTCTAAATAAAATAGAGCTGTAACACTGATTTGCCTAAGAGCTGTAACACGGTTTGTCCAAGACCTGAGAGCTGTGACGCGCCGAGGGCTCTAATGTCCATTGCTCCAAATCTTTGTTGTAACGAGACAAAGAACCAGGGAACATACACTCGCAAGACAACCGGAAAGCCCTCTCCCTGTATGTCAGGCATGCTGTGACCCATGTGGTGACCACACACCAGGGGCTGTTCTAAGTACTTTACATGAGTGAAATCCAACAGCCCAAGGAGAAAGGCTCCATCACTGTGTCCGGTTCATAGCTGGGAAAACTGAGGCCCAGATGGAAGAAGAACCATTCAGAAGTGGCAGAAGCATCTGATTGCAGCCCACACTGTCATTTCCCCAATGTGGGCCTCAGAACTGCCAATATCTCACCCTGCTCCCCTATCCAAGCCACAACCACCCAACTCCAGATTTAACGGCTCTCTCCTCTGTGGATTCTGAATTTGGTAAACCCGCGCCTCACTGCACTATGCAGGGATTAGTCGATCATGCAGTAATCTCCGTATCAGGAAGCTTCTGGATAACTTCACTTTACTTCTCTGGGTCTGTGGTAACTGGCGCAGTGTAAGGGGTTCAGTAAACTAGAATGAATGAGTGAATGGTTTCCAGGGATGTCAGGTCCTGAAGCTTTCTCGGCCTCCTCAAAGAAAAGAATAAATTTGCAAATTTTTCTGAGGCCTGATCTCTTCCTTCTCCTCTCCCCTGCACTGCTCCCCAGTTTCTGGGAGGGCACTGGGCCCTCCAGAAAATGCCCCAAGCTCTCTAGTAGTGCGTTTCCTGATTACTGATGAAACCAGGGCTTAAAGCTGGTGAATCATGAGCCACTGCCAGCCAGGGCATGTTGGAGTGCCAAGCAGGAAGGGAGAAGCCAGGTTCCTCACCAGCCTCTCTTCCCACCACTGTGTGGCCTCCCCCAGCCTCTGGAGTCCTGGTGACACTAGCTGGAAAAGGGCTACCCCTGGGGCCTTCCCTGGTGGTCCAGTGGTTAACACTCTGCTCTGCCAACACAGGAGGCGTGGGTTTGATCCCAGGGAACTAAGATCCCACAAGCCATGTGATGCTACCAGAAGATAAGAAAAAGGAAAAGGACTCACCCTGCAGGTAGGTGACTTGAACAACTCCTAGACAGACCTCAGTCCTCCCACACCCTACCTTGGCCACTCCCAGGTCCAAAAGAACCCACAGCCGAACAGTTCACAACCCCCCTCCCCATCCTCGATCTTCTAACTTGTTGATGATACCTAGGGAGGTGCTGCACCCCCATTTAGAGGTAGGGAAACCAGTTCCAGGAGAGAGTACTACCCAGAGGAAGTAAGCAGGGCACAGGAAGTTGAATCCCATTTTTCTGTTTCCCAAAGCGGTTTGAAGTAGGACTGGTCATTTCTTGATTCAAAGGTCACACCCTTAGAGCAGGGGTTTCCAGCTTCAGGGATCTAAGGCCTGATGATCTGAGGTGGAGCTGATGTAATAATCATAGAAATTAAGTGTACAATAAATGTAATGTGCTTGAATCATCCCCAAACCATCCCCATTCTTACCCCATCTGTGGAAAAACTGTCTGTCTTCCACAAAACCAGTCCCTAGTGCCAAAAAGGTTAGGAAGTGCTATCTTAGAGGACAAAGGAACAAAAAATATGAACCCCTCAGCTCTGACCCAAGACACCTGGAGGAATCTTATCAAACAGCCCAGGAACTGGAGGCAGGTGGGGAAACTACAGCCCAATGGTTAAGGGTTTATGTCCAGGTTCAAGTCCCAATCTGACTCCTAAGAAGTCACAAAGTTCCTGCAACCTTGGACAAGTTTCTTAGCTTTCGTAGGTCTCAAGTTTCCCATCAGTAAGATGGGAGCAATCCTGAGTACCTACACATTACAGGATTGCTGTGAGGATTGTCTGAGTTAACGCAGAAAAGGTTTAGAATAGGTGCTGCTGCTAAGTCGCTTCAGTCGTGTCTGACTCTGTGCGACCCCATAGACAGCAGCCCACCAGGCTCCTCTGTCCACAGGATTCTCTAGACAAGAATACTGGAGTGGGTTGCCATTTCCTTCTCTGTAGAATAGGTGAGGCATACTCAATAAACAGAACAATTTTTAAAAAGTGTGTTTTGAAAGAATTGTCTCCCCGAGGAGGAAGCAGTTGGAGTGAATTCTTGTCATCAGAGAGGAATGTTCCCCATACCTGCCTGATAGAAGGTCCAGGCCTGGGGCCTCCTTACAAACCCCACAGCGTGTCTCACTCCAGACCTGGCAGGTCAGAGACTAGGCGTGGGAAGCAGGTGTTTTTTAATAAGAGCTCCTGGGGGTTGCTTGGCTCCCGCAAGCCTGGGAATCCCAGGGGCTGAGTACCATGTCTTTTTCTGTTAGACTTCTGGTAAAACACCTGCCACCCACCTGTCGTCATGTCCTTGGGGGAAAACCAACTTTCTCTTTTTCCCAATTAGTAATAATATTTAGCTGGTCGAAAAGACTCATGAGGGACTTCCCTGGTGGCTCAGTGGTAAAGAATCCACCTTCTAACGTAGGGGACTTGGGTTCAATCCCTGGTTGAGGAACTAAGATCCCGAGTGTGCTGCAAAGCAACTCAGCTCGCACTCGGCAACTACTGAGCCCACATGCTGCAACCAGGACGCGAAGTAGCCAAATAAATAAATACATTTTTTAGAAAAGATTCACTAGTGCCAGGTCCTATGTTGCGATTCCTAGGTGGCGCTAGTGGTAAAGAACCCACCAGCCAATGAAACAGACTTAAGAGATGTGGGTTTGATCCCTGGGTCAGGAAGATACCCTGGAGAAGAAAATGGCAACTCACTCCAATGTTCTTGCAGGGAAAATCCCATGGACAGAGGAGCCTGGTGGGCTACAGTCCACAGGGTCACAGAGTCGGACATGACTGAAGCATCTTAGCACACAGCACCCACAGTACCAGGTGCTGTGCTGTGTGTGATGCTGCCATGCCCGACTCTTTGTGACTTCATGGACTGTAGCCCACCAGGCTCCTCTGTCCATGGGGTTCTCCAGGCAAGAAT
>SJYC01127967.1:0-47063 GCA_006408675.1 Madoqua kirkii | reverse complement strand
AGGGATGGGAAAACAGTCTGGGTCCAGGGGCAGGGGGTGGGGTGGGGGTGGGGTAACACGATGAGTATGGAGGATGTTTTACTCAGAGTTTGCTTTAATGTATGTGAATTTAGGACATAATGCATTCTTTTCTTAATTAATTTCCTGAATAGGATTTATCATGGTTCAAAATTCAAAGAGTACAAAATATTATCAGGAGTCTCCTCCCCCCCTTATATCTTAGACACCCCCTTCCCATGCCCCCCTGGCAGTCCTCATACTAGCTCATCATCGGGGTTTTAAAATAATTTTCCTAGGAAAAAAATACCTAAAATCTTTTTTTCTGGTTTACGTAAATAAAACCATACTATGCATACTATATCTGTTTTTGCATTTGATAACCCTGAGTAATTAACTTTCAAATTAATCCATATGAGAGCATCCTCTTTCTTTTCTATGGTTGCATGATATTCCTGTATATGAGTGTACGATAATTCATTCTAAGTAATCCCCAACTGATGGGCATTTTAGATCATTTTGTGACATTTGCTATTATAAAAATTAGGGAAATTATTAACTGGTAAACTATATTCTTTAGTGTGCTTGTATTACACCAAGAGTACAAATGATTTTTTCTCCAGTAAATCACAAATACAATTTAATTCAGCAATTAACTTTACTTAATACATATGTGTTACTGAAAATATTGGGGTTTCCCTGGTGGCTCAGATGGTAATGAATCTGCCTGTAATGCAGCAGACTGAGGTTCGATCCCTGGGTCAGGAAAATGCCCTGGAGGAGGGAATGGCTACCCATTCCAGTATTCTTGCCTAGAGAATTACATGGACAGAGGAGCCTGGTGGGTTATAGTCCATGGGGTCAGACATGACTGAGTGACTAACAATTTCACTTTTACTTTTCTTTGAAAATATGGTTATCACATATATTTGATTCAGTCAGGTATCCTTTACAAGGCTTCCCTTGTAGCTCAGCTGGTAAAGAATCCATCTGCAATGTGGGAGACCTGGGTTGGGAAGATCCCTTGGAGAAGGGAAAGGCTACCCACTCCAGAATTCTGGCCTGGAGAATTCCATGGACTGTGTAGTCCATGGGGTCGTAAAGAGTCAGACATGACTGAGCAACTTTCACTAATAATAAAATTCATTACAAGACAATTTACTTATTAGAGCTAGTAATAGCAGTGTATTTTCAAAAACACATGTAAATATTAAGAGATTCTTACCATCAATTGACTCAGGATGGTCAAAAGCAAAGGTCTTTGCTTAAGGCAATAAGAACAGAATGAGGTTCAGCTGCTCCATGGATTTAAGAAGCTTTGAACTTGGAGTTAGGAATTCTGGGTTTGATTCCTTGTCTTGCCATTGTGACTTTTTCAATAAAATGGGGATAATCATTCCTGCCCTATGTACCTGGCAAAGCTGCTCTGAGGATAAAGTGGAAAATTATTTCACATGTGTGAAATCTGTTTACCAACTGCAAAAGTCTGAACTGATGTTGAATCCTGTTGCTACTCTTACATTGCTTATAGCACAGATTCTGGAGAGTAGTAGACAAGCAATCTATGGAATAATTTCTGAAATTAATTTCATAAAAGAAATGATGCTGGGCATGAACATTTTAATTAAATGCACCAAATGGTGGCACTTACATATAGCAATGTTTTAAAACTCAATTAAAGAATCAGAAAGGAAACAGATCCCTGTTGGCTAACCACACAGTGTTTTTTGTTTTTTCATTTGCACCCTCCTCTCTCCCTGCCTCATCTCCAGTTATTAAAATCAAGTTCACAGCTAACCACCTTGACAGGAGGTAAATCTGGAAACCACTCAAATCTGATAGGGTAGGTAATATCTTTTTGCCAATTAACACTGTTAATATTCTCAGATTTACACATATCTCTGGATTCATTAGGAAATGATCAGTACAATAAGTGGGCAGATGAACTTTAAGTACTCTGGAAAATGAAATGCTGGGCTGTCTGGATTTGAGAAATATTAGGAAGCCTACTCATTTCACTCATTAAAACCCCCAAGACATGCCATTACTGAAGCAGACAGGTGCCCCGGGCATTTCTCAGTCAATCCATTCAAGTTTCTGCCACCTCTTTTTGAGTAACTGCCGCCATGGCAACAGTCCACTGACCTGCCCTTAAGGGAAATAGGATTTCTGGCAAGACTGAGACTTTTAATAATTCCACTTGTCAATAAGGTCAGAAAGAAACAGATGGAGTTGTACGAAGTTACTTCACAATTCACTAACAAAATGAGTGACCTCCAGCAAATGACCAGACCCAGCGCTGGGAGCGTCCTCCAGGAAAGTCATCCACTGCATCATTAACGTCCAAGAAATCGGCACCACCATTGCCCATCCATCAAGCCTTTCGCTGAGCATGGACTTTCTCCTGCAATGTTTTCTTTATCTACCTTTTCCTGAAAAAGGTAAAAGTGTACTAGGCGGCTTACTCAAAGTAATAATCTGATGATTGATTTTCTCTAAAATTTTATTTTAATAAATAAATACAAAATGCCCTATGAGAAAGGACATATTTTTTCATGTAGGCTTCCTTATGGGACTACCATCTAGAAATATCAGTTCCTAGTGACCCATCTTTCCTCTTGTGGGATGACAAAAATCTACGAATATCAGTTCTAATACCCAGGATCTAAACTCTCATCCCAAATACACCAGAATCTCTTCCTATTCACTTCTTCTCCTGGAAATGTTCTAATGCGTTGTTGCAGTTGTAACAGATTGCCTTTTGGGTGGCCTTTCTCTCCAATTCAGAAATATAAACACCACTTCAGAGATTTATTTTACAATTCATCTTCTAATTTGTCACGGCCGGGAAAGTCGGCTTCTGGATTTTCTATTCTAATTTACTTTCTGAACAGATTTTTGCAAACAGACTAAGGAACAGCTTTTGCTTAGACAGGAACAAACTCCCAGGAAGCTGGGACTCAAGTCCTCTCTCTTCTGTTGAAACGTAAACAATCAGGAACCCTATCATTTCCCAAATCAATTATTCGCCAAAGAATAAACAGGTGCTTTGGAGACTCGGGAGTTATAAAATGAAAATGGCAAATGATTTTTTCATGGGCCAGCTGCTCAACTGACGTGATTCTGAGGCAGGTTCTCCTAGGCTCTAAAGCTCAATTAGCAAATCAATTAGGATCACGCCCTGTCTTCCAGCAGGCCCGCCTGCCATCCTCTGCTCTCTTGCTCCCGGTGCTTCCTGTGCTTTCTGGTGCATCCCCGTCGCCAAAGCTGAAGCCTGGTCAGTCAACCTGAGGTTCCTCTGCTTTTTGCTCACACTGGACAACAGGGGGAGGAGGGGGGCTGTTCCGGTTTAATTAAGGATTAAAAAACACCAGAAGGAATTGGGCTCAACCCCGCTCATTTCTATCTGCCCCAGTCCAGGCTCGCCTTAGAAGCTAGGCTCAGCACAGACTCAGGGGGGCTGACTGGCATGGCTGGCTGTCACTTTGTTTCAGTGGAAAACAGATAGGACTAGTCAAAGCAGATGGTTCCTAAAGGGACACATCCAAAAAATCTGCTACAAACTGCGGCAGCGTCTTTCCCATAAACAGCAACTTACTGGAGAGGAAAATCAGACCCTCCTCTCCACATCCTGCCATGGTGCCACCAGCTTGAGCATCACCCATTTGGGAGGGTCTCATCCTCAGCGAGGCCCAACAACTCCTCCTCTGGGGCAAAAGACAAGCCTCCCAGAGAGAGAGCCAGAGATGGGGGCATTAGCATGATGCTGACTATATCTGTCCAAGTCTCCTAGAGATATAGCCATCATCACGGCTAATGCCCCCATATCTGTCAATAAAATCTATTATCTAGGTAAGACCACCTTCAAGAGGGATTACTGACCTGTGCATCACACATGGTCATCAAGTTCTAAGAGAAGCAAATACAAACACTATGTATTTGGCCAGCTGGGTTGAACTGGAGATGGAGCCAGTGACACCTCAAACGGCAATTAAAAATACAGGTGACCATTTTCATCATAAAACACTATTTTTTACAGGATTTTTTTTCTTTCAAACTTCAAATAAACTCACAGACAATTATTAGTGGAAGTCCTGGCTCTGACTTATGAGTTCTGGCAAATCGTCGGACATTTTTGACATCACTGTCCTCATCTGGAAAATGAGGGAGCTGAACTGAAATCAGATTTCCAAGGTCTCTTTCAGCAGAAAATTTCTAAGGTTTTTTTGGTTGGGAGTGGATTGGTCTCCTGCAACAGTCTGGCAAATCACATATTGAATTAAGCATCTGGGTTTTCAGCATAAGTTAGAAACAAAGAGACTGTTTTCGTCCCACACATGGCTTACCTTTTCGACGGCTGTGTGCTCTTCATTTGTGACGCTGGCTTTTCTTGATTCGTTTTTAGACCTGCTTAGCCTTCTGGATACTTTTTCTCTGAGTAGAGTGGCATATCCAATGTGTTCATAGATGGGGTTTGTTGTCATTTTGGAAATGTATTCTGAAGCTTTTGTTTCTATGTACAGTGTTATCAAGCCATCTGTGACCAAATCATGAATCGATTCAAACCTCTTCTCACCCACAAAGTGTTTTCCATCATAGAAGAGCCTGTAGTTTAAGGTCTGGTTTCCAAACCTGCCCAAAAGGAAGGAGAGATCACAACAGTTTTAGAAACCAGGTCAGTGGATGACAGCTAACACTTCTGGGATCTGTACTGAATGTCAGACAGTGGGCTAAGGACCTGACATGATTTCCCCCCATTAGGTTATCATGGCTACCCTTCAAGCAAGTACAATTATTATTCTTGTTTGACAGCTAAGGGAATTGAGACTTGAAGAGATGGGGTACCTGCTTGAGTCTATACCCCTGGAAAAGATGCAAAGGTGGGTTTAACCCCAGCCAGTCCTATGATATCATTTGGTCTTAGAAATGACTATGGCCATGGGGTCATAGTCATCCTCATTTGTATAGCCAGGGGGTACTGCCTGATTCACAAATATGTTAAAAATTTCTTAATGGAAGCCAGCCATGCCCGTCCACTCCCTCCCCTCTACCAGGCAATTATCTCTGCAGGGGAAGTTATAACCACTGGCCTTGGGTCCTTTTATTATTATATCTTTGACCATCATCAGTAGAGCACCCATGCCTTCCACCCTAGTTGGTCCAGCAGAAGCGGAACAGGGGAGCTGTGAGGCACAGTTTGCTTGAGCATCAGTGACAGCATCGCAGAGACTTAATCACTAGGGTTCTCCCCTTTCACTGCTGATTGTCCCCTCTTGGCATTGGTCCTACAGCTCACAGCCGCTTCTGGGTTTCCCACTGGGACTGTCAGCTCCTGCTGAAGGGGATGCTGGTAAGCTGAGAAAAAACTTTGCATCCCTAGAGCACTTGCTATTCTTGAAGCACTTTCTCATGATGACACCACTGAAGATATGACATCTCAAGTGCAGCTGGGAAAGCATCATTCTACACTCACAACTGAGATGGTGGGCTGAACACATCTTTGTGGGTTGACCTGGGAAGTGTTTCATTGATAGCATTTTTTTCCAAGGAGACAGTACTTCCTAATTCCAAAGAGTTCACAGATGAACTTTTGGAAGACAATCCGATCTTGAAATTGAAAAGTTTCCTCAAACCCTGTAGGACTGTCATGAGGATTGAAGGATATAAAATATTTGATGCAGGTTAGGAAAGTGCAGTAAAGGCAATGCCTTTGGGGTGCTATGATTTTTAATACTGTGATTGAATTATGTATACTATCATGTAAGAAACAAATCACCAGTCTAGGTTCGATACAGGATACAGGATGCTTGGGGCTGGTGCACTTGGATGACCTAGAGAGGTGATAAGGGGAGGGAGGTGGGAGGGGGGTTCAGGGTTGGGAACTCATGTACACCCCTGGCAAATTCATGTCAATGTATGGCAAAACCAATACAGTACTGTAAAGTAAAATAAAGTAAAATTTCAAAAAAAAATACTGTGATTTCATGGCAAAGTTCTAATGAGAGCTCTGGTTTGATGGCTTGCTGGCATAAAGTGTCATGACCACTAGTGGGAGGTCTATGGGTCAATATGATTCCAGAGAGAACCCAGTGGACCAAATGCATGTTTGTTCATGCACACACCCATAATGTGAGGTGAAGACTTTTGACAAGGGCTGCACAAGCTGGAATCAAGATTGCTGGGAAAAATACCAATAACCTCAGATATGCAGATGACACCACTCTTATGGCAGAAAGTGAAGAGGAACTAAAAAGCCTCTTGATGAAAGTGAAAGAGGAGAGTGAAAAAGTTGGCTTAAAGCTCCACATTCAGAAAATGAAGATCATGGCATCTGGTCCCATCACTTCATGGGAAACAGATGGAGAAACAGTGGAAACAGTGTCAGACTTTATTTTGGAGGGCTCCAAAATCACTGTGGATGGTGATTGCAGCCATGAAATTAAGACACTTACTCCTTGGAAGGAAAGTTATGACCAACCTAGATAGCATATTCAAAAGCAGAGATATTACTTTGCCATTCAAGGTCCTTCTAGTCAAGGCTATGGTTTTTCCTGTGGTCATGTATGGATGTGAGAGTTGGACTGTGGAGAAACCTGAGCACCAAAGAATTGATGCTTTTGAACTGTGGTATTGGAGAAGACTCTGGAGAGTCCCTTGGACTGCAAGGAGATCCAACCAGTCCATCCTGAAGGAGATCAGTCCTGGGTGTTCTTTGGAAGGAATGATGCTAAAGCTGAAACTCCAATACTTTGGCCACCTCATGTGAAGAGTGACTCACTGGCCAAGACTCTGATGCTGGGAGGGATTAGGGGCAGGAGAAGAAGGGGACGACAGAGGATGAGATGGCTGGATGGCATCACCAACTCGATGGACGTGAGTTTGAGTGAACTCCATGGAGTTGGTGATGGACAGGGAGGCCTGGCGTGCTTCGAGTCATGGGGTCGCAAAGAGTTAGACACAACTGAGTGACTGAACTGAACTGAACTGAAGGGAGGCAAGCTTTCCAGATGACTTAGTGGGTAAAGAAGCCTGCTAATGCAGAAAGATGCAGGTTCGATCCCTGGGTCAGGAAGATATCCCCTGGAGGAGGAGATAACAACCCTTTCCAGTATTCTTGTTTGGAAAATCCCATGGACAGAGGAGCCTGGCGGGCCACAGTCCATGGAGTTGCAAAGAATTAGACACAACTGAGCACAGCATTTGTGCAGAAAAAGGAGGCAGAGGTATGTCTTAATTCACTGGCTTGATGTTTCAGGCAGAAGCAGCTCTAGAAGCACTAAATTTGCAGATAATTCTCCCAAGAATATTGTGCATGCATTAAACAGAGCTGTGGAGTCCATCAACTGATAACATCTGTGACCCAGGACACATGTAAACCTGTAATATGCTGCTGGGCACTTTGTAAATGACATGAAAATAAAAAAAATAATTAGGGGGAAATGGGGAAAAACTGAGTAATGCAGTTTTTATTTGGGATGATGAAAAAGTTCTAGGAGATGATAGTGGAGATGGCTGCACAACATTGAAAATATACTTAATGCCACTGAATTGCACACTTATAGATAATTAAAATGATACATTATATGTTATGTATGTGCTTGTGCTTAGTCATTCAGTGGTGTCCAACTCTTTGCGACTCCATGGACCGTAGTCTGCCAGGCTCCTCTGGTCCACAGGGATTCTCCAGGCATGAATACTAGAGAGGGTTGCCATGCCCTCCTCCTGGGGGTCTTCCCAACTCAGGGATGGAACCCAGGTCTCCGGCATTGTGGGTGGATTCTTTACCGTCTGAGCCACCAGGGAAGTCCAAGAATACTGGAGTGGGTAGCCTATCCCTTTTCCAGGAGAACTTCCCGCAACAGGAATCAAACCAGGGTCTCCTGCATTGCAGGCGGATTCTTTACCAGCTGAGCCACCAGGAAAGCCTTGTATGTTATGTATATTTTACCACAGTAAAAAAGGGAAAAATAAGTAAATCCTTGTAAAGCAGTTGCAACTGTGCATAATTGGGTTCACCTTAGTGCTAACGTGTAGCATCCTGGCTGGCGCTGGCTTTCTCGAAGAATGTAGGCACCCTCTACGCCTCCAAGAAGCTCATCTGCCTTCTCTCGGGAGATGATACCGTGGAACCTGAGAAGAGACAAGAGCATCTTTGTTCTGAACAGAACATACACCAAGTATGGACCACAAAGAGCTGGTTAAAAGACATGGTGGGGCCACCTGGAATTTACAGCTCCTCACCTTAATGAAGAAGGAAGTGACTAATGTATAGTTCCAGATGGGCAGACCCACCTCCCAGCATCACCCAAACAGAAAATATGCAAAACAAAAGGAAGGAGGCCAAGTCCACCTGGCTTTCTGCTATTGTCTTTGCTCACAAGCTGAAAATTAAAGCCAGAACCAAAAGCCAGGTTATGACTCCTCTTTTAACCATGGGGAATAACAAAAGAGCATTTACCAATTTAGCTCACCGCTCACTATGTGTTATGCTGATTGCAAATGAACACATACTGATTATCACCTGCTTACTTCAGGTGTGGGGTGTTGTTCATTTAAGAGGCTCCTTCGCTGGAAAGAATAGCCAGCAGTCATGAACAGTCTTCCACTTCTTTAAGTTTTGAGAGCAATCACTTAGGGATGTGTTTGGAAAATGTACCTATTTTTCTTTTTTTAAAGGTAATGTTTTTTTCTCTTGCTATTTAAAAGTAATACACATGCATGTAGAAAATTCAGTAGGATTTCAGGCTTAGCCAGAGATTGCCTCGCTCTGGAAGGGATGTCTGAGCTCTAGAGAGAGTATGGTAATGCCAGGGGAGAAGAGAACAGGACAGCAGTTAGGGACAGTCAACCAGCCGGCTCTCTGTCACCCTCAAACTATGACAGCTGCTCAACCCTGTTTTCAGAGATTTGATCATTCCGTGTTACAGAGGAAGGTGGGAGCTGGGTTGCGGGGTGAGGTCGGTACCGAGGGGCCCTGGGCTCTTGGGAGAGGGAACAACACTCTCTTTCGAGGATTACCCAATCTTAGAGAATTTGGAAGAATAAATTAGAGAAAAAAATTTCTGGACAAATAATCATCTTTTACCTTCCTGGAAGGTAGAGGGGAGGGAGGGAAATTGGCTACACAAGTTTTTCCCCAGGAATGCAAAGATTATTTAGAGGACACATGTACCAGGATAATTTTTTGGAAAAAAAAATATACCTATCACAATGGGTGCATGCTAAGTTGCTTCAGTCGTGTCCAACTCTTTGCAACCCTACGGATTATAGCCTGCCAGGCTCCTCTGTCCATGGGATTCTCCAGGCAAGAATACTGGAATGGGTTGCCATGCCCTCTTCCAGGGGATCTTCCTAACTCAGGGATCAAACCCGATCGATCTCCTGTGCCTCCTGCATTGCAGGCAGATTCTTTACCACTGAGCCACCAGGGAAGTTCATATGTCACAATTTTTATGTCCCAATCCCCTTCTATTCTGTACTGCTAGATCTTACAAGCTGAAGCTTTAGTCTTAGGGGAGCGAGGTCCCAATGTTCTGGCTTTGAGTTCTCAAATCAACTCTCAAAAGTCTAGGGCAGTGATAGCTTGGGAAAAAGAGGGGCTGTGGCGTCTCAAATTTTAGTTTTAAATCTTGAGAGCCAACACATGGAGGTCTTGGAGCAGTGCATTTCTAGGGTAAGGATAAACATACTGTGTGACGTAAGAGTAATCCTCCTGCCCAATACTGCCCGAAAGGAGACCAGTGTCCCCAGTTATTTTGGGAGGGAAATTGGGAGAAATCTGACCAGGGTCCAGGCTCAGTGGGTCTGAGTTGGGAGGTGGAGAAGCCTTCTTTGATGATGAGCTTGGTGCGCTTAGAGTGGTATGCCTGTAGACTGGAGACCTTCTTTGTAGCAAGAGCTGGAGCTGGAGAAGACTGGATAGATGGTCTGAGCAGGGACCTGAGGGCAGCCTGCAGTTACCAGGCCAGTAAGAGAGAAACAGAGAGAGAGAAAGACAGACAGACAGACTTGGGGAGGGTGGAAGAGCAGAGGGCACTGGAAAGTTTCCCACATTAGAGTCAGATAGGGCAGAAGCTAGTGCCACAAGATGTTTAGGCTGGGATGTCCAGGATAGAACTGGACAGGGCGGGGCATATATATATATATATATATAATATATATATATAGATCACTGAAGAAGGGATAGGCTACTCACTCCAGTATTCTTGGGCTTCCCTGTAGCTCAGCTGATGAAGAATCTGCCTGCAGTGCAGGAGCCCTGGGTTCAATCTCTGTGCTTTAATTTTCCCCAGTTAATTAGGTATCGTTTAACTTTTTAAAAACCAAAGTAATACTATCCACAGTGGGAAAATTAAAAGGCACAAAGGAAATACAAATATAAACAGTAGAGAAATACAAATTCCCTTTTCACTAATGACACCCATTGTCCACACTTTATTGTGATTCTTTCTAAGAAAATATATGTACAAATGTTTCCTGAATAGAGCATATCTTATATTTTGAATGGAATTTTAAAAACCTTTAACTTTTTAAAAAGAAAGGGAAACACAGAATCTGAAGTTTTTAAGCTAACTTCCCTCTAATAGGAAATGTTCCTTCTTTGTAGTTTCTTTGGTCTCTCACTACACAGTTTATGTGGATGGGCGTTTGAGGATGAGAACTAGGTTATTCAATAAAAAGTCTTATGCAAGGAAAAGACAATGAATCGAGTTCCTTTTGGAATTTGTGTTCTATTTTAGAAGTATATATTAGGTTTTCATTTTCTTTTTTAATTCCTTTTTTTGTTATTGTTCTAGAGCAAAATCCAAAACAGTATACTGAAGAAAGAAAAAGTCATCTTATATCCAGGTTGAATGTTAGGGACGTGGGGGTGGAAGAGAGAAGGCCAGTGGTCCAGGCAGGTACTCCAGAAGCCCTAGCTGAATTTTCAAGGCCCAGTGGGAAGGTTCAGAAATGCAGCCATGGCAGTTAGGAAGTAGCTGCTGAACTGGGACAAATAAAAGCATCATTACTCACAAGAGTGAAGTTCTGGTGGGTAAGGGAACAGAGGAAGGAGGTTTGAGTTTGGTCGGTGGACTTGAGAGAGACTTTGCCTCTAAATGCCTCCAGGTTGGACGTGCGAAGAAGAGTGAACTGTGTATCTACCCTGACTCTGTGCTGGGCAGTTCTGCCTGCTGTGAGCTGTGCACCAGGCCACAGCCCCAGCCTGCTGGCTTTTTATGGTAATGCATATTTGCTTTGCAGTAGGTTTCTCAGAAAGTAAAACAAGAGATGAAATTGAGAGGAAAATGGAGGAAATCATAATTATGGTATTAAGGTAATTTGGCTAATAGACCTACATCAAGAGAAATCATCATTTGGTTTTATGAGACTGCAGGGAAATGGGATGACTTTCCTGAGTGCTGCACTTCAGGAATTCGGCCTCAGTTTATAATCTTTGACTCGAGCTTTATGTGGTATTGAGGTAGAAAAGGAAATGAAAGACTGAGAGAGCCAGGGCTATGGAAAATGCTGCCTATGTTTCAAATACTTCCAGGCACTCAGTGGCTGCTTTTGTGAGAAGAACTGAATGTAGAAGAAGATAGTGTTCCTCCCACATCTGTGAAAGCCAAACACCTGAATATTATAAGAAACATTCAATACAAAAGGATCTGATTGCATTTATCCTTATTATTAAACTCTTGCACAATGGACATTTGATGAAGACTATATATTGGAAAATTTTTACTATTTAATATTTAAATGACATGTGAAAATGACTACTTATTATTTATTAAAACAATGAATAGCAGAATACATACTCTCTTCCATAATATTTTGGTCTGTTTTCCACCTATATTAAAAAAGAAGAAAAGTATTAATAATACATTTGAATTCAAGTCAGATAGATAAAACTACTATTCAAATAAACAGAGACAGAGTCCTGGAAATAATTTTATTACAGTTTTTATTCCCCAAATCAGAGATCTAAGACATTCTGGAGTTAATCAACACACTCAACTTTCTTCAGTAAAAATGATCTAGAATTGCCATATTTCTCTAATCATTAGGATAATTCCCACCCAAACTCAAACATCCAATAAAAAAATTTTTAAAGGAAATAAAATGAGACTTATTTTAATATTAAGGAATTGATAACAGTATTACAAGGCTTCATCCTGAAAGACAGAATAAGTATTTCTAGCATGAATAAAACATAAATATTTATTTCAATCTTCTTCTAATTGTTTCATTATATGGCTGTAATAAAAATGGGGTGTATATCAGGGTAAAAAATAAGCTTAATTTGGTCTCTTTACAGATAAAACCTATGTCCTACCATTATTTTTTCAACAAATGGCTAATGGGATAAAATTCATTTGACATCAGAGGTATAAACTTTGGAGAATAAGATTTATGAGTTGACTGAAAAGCATAAATATTCCAGAAAAGATGTTTGAATATCTTGAGCCTTGGGGTAATCACACTGGATTTCTACCACATATATGTGATAATCTACTTTCGTACAAACTTTGTTTTCTTATGTTAAAGGTGTTGGAGTTGGTGAGAAATTAACATGAATTCCCATGTTCAGCTTTTATTCTTCTAGTCTGATTCCAGGGACACTGAGGATATGTAGAGCTACAAGAAGTTATAGATTTTCATTGACACATATAAACAGCAAGTTCATGTTTATTTGCTAAAGTAGAATATGAGCTGGGCAGCTATTTCATTTATAGTCATTTCTGTGTATAGTCAAATGGGCAGTTTTCTCAGCGGGGCAGAGTGGTGGTATGTGAAGGCAGTTTCCTAGCTTACCTCTACCCTCCAAATAATGCAGGGGACCGGATGTGAAAAGCTGACTCATTTGAAAAGACCCTGATGCTGGGAAAGATTGAAGGCGGGAGGAGAAGGGGATGACAGAGGATGAGATGGTTGGATGGCATCACTGACTCAATGGACATGAGTCTGGGTAAACTAGGCCTGGCGTGCTGCAGTCCATGGGGTCACAAAGAGTCAGAAATGACTGAGCGACTGAACTGAACTGAAGTGGGCAGTAGGGAGCTATGCACTAGAGGAAAACTTTCAAAAGGGGGAGCTAGGCAGCCATCTTGACAAGCCTGCCTTGGGCAAGCCTAGCTGGCATAAAACTAATCATCTAGACACTTCTAAATATGTGTTCACTCTTCTGTGCATTTTATACTGAAAAGCATGAACCAAGAGAGGGCATTCATCACTCTTAATCTTCAAGGTTTGAAGCCTGCTAGGTGTCATTTACAAAGGATGATCTAAATAATAGCATTAATCGAAGCACAAAGTATGTAAAAAGGCACCTTGTTATCTGATGTATACCATGACTCTACATACTAGGAAGCTTTTGAATGTGAGTTGCACATTTTGTCATTTATATTGTTCTATTAGCTTTCTCAGTTCTTTCCTACTCTTAGGACATATGTTCACAACACTAGGTATAGCTCCCAACCTCGTTCCCTTCCTCCATCCTCTTATCTTTCCAAAAGGGGAGAGAAATTAACCTAACTTCCCAGGTGGACAGCATGGCAGACAGAGCTTACTACTAACTCCTGGCATGCAGGTAAGTTAATTTAATTGCCTCTTAAGACAACAAACTGCTTTCAGTTCATCTACCACTCATAAAAATACGCAGCGCACTTATGCTCAGAGCTCTGTGCTCAGGCTGGTCATTGTTCATGAAGTGATGACCTCAGAGATATGAGAGGAAAGATATAAGGAGCTCAGGGGTGTTCTGTACTTGCGGTAGAAGGGAACTTTTGAATAATCTAACATAAGCCCCCAAATAGGGAACTCAATATTTAGGGTGTCTTGAAAAATATCAGATAAGATCCTGCCTGAAGGACCCTTTGATCCAACTGAGAACAAATCTGCATATGAAAACTGCAAGAAAATAAAACAAGAGCACAGAATCGTGTGGGAGAGACTCCATGTGGAATAGCGTCATGGAATAGGCGCCCAATATCGCACAAAATGTGCACTAAAATACTATTCTTCATTTGTCTGGAATTCAAGTTTATCTAGACATCCTGTTTTTCTTTCTTTTTTTTTTTCTTCTAAATCTGGCAAAGCTACACATGGGGGAGAGGAAAGGTAGAAGTAAGAGAGAGTGAAGACAGAGGATATGGACAGACATCCAATCATGGTTCCCACTGTCCCGGCTGTTTTGATAGTGATCTGATTCAGTCTCTCTTCCTGGTGTTGCTCTGTAGCTCTTAAGAAAATATAGCTGTCCTCTTTAGTGTTAAAGAGAGAAATAATGATGACTGGGATAAAAAGCTATAACAATCACCTCTTCCTTTTCCTAAACTTTTTGCTCACAGAAATGAATCTAAACATGGTCTTTCTCTCCACCTCTCACTGAGCTTTTGAGCAGTCAAGAGCTAAATTTAAGTTAAATGATGACAGAAAAATCATAGAACATCCACATTTTTTTAAGATGGGTCATTTTGGATCCTCAGACCCTGACAAAACACAGTCAGCTGACATCAGGGCTCTGAGGGACGAGGGATCTGACTACAGTAAGTTCTTCCTTGTGACCGAATACTGCTTTAAAGGAGCCTTACTCTGCCCCAGGCACTGCTTCACATTAAACATTGATGGGATCATGATGTACCTGTGAAACACAGATTTGTTTTATTAAAGAAGCCATAGCATTGAATTTCAATTTCCAGGTGTATGAGATTCTCTTCAGTGAATGAGACAGAGAATAATTGATAAATAATAAGTAAAGCAACTCTGAAGTGCCTCCATTTTTCACTGAGAATTATGTCATTAAAATTAGGCAACTTGAGAAAAATGGAGAGCTAATTTAGGTAGTCACATGGATTCAGGAAGGAACAAAAACACAACATATCCCAACATAAAGGGAAGTGGCCTGCCAGGACAACGGCTAAAGCTGGACAGCCCATCCCATTGGGGAAGCTGGTCATTCTGAGTGAGACTGGCTCTTGGGGTTTAGTGATCCAGTTTCAGAAGTGAAAGAAGTCCAACCTTTTTAGGAAAAAAGTAATAATTTGTGGGCATTTTGCTCCATCTTCCAATGCTGGATCCTTTCATGATCTACCTGATTCTGAAAGGAGCATCACTCTGCAAAAGGAGGATACTAAGCCAACCAGTGAGCACACACACACCCAAAATGTGTGTGTCTGCTCTATCTCCCCAACACATAGGTGACTTCAGTTATGTGGCATGACTGTGCAAAATGGTGGCTGATTTTTTTTTTTTAAAGACTAAGTATAACTGAACATCATTCTCTAAATAAGGACCATCTACAGGAGAATCCTCTTCATGGATCACAGCCTTATCCCGGCGAAAGTGCTTGTGTAACTCATATGAGCCATGCTGTACAGGGCCACACAAGACAGAAAGGTCATGAAGAAGAGTTCTGACAAAACATGGTCCACTGGAGGAAGAAATGGCAAAACCCTCCAGTATTCTTGCCACGAGAACCCCATGGATAGTATGAAAGGGCAAAAAGATATGACACTGGAAGATGAGCCCTCCAGGTTGGAAGGTGTCCAATATGCTACTGGGGAATAGCAGAGGATAATTACAAATAGCTCCAGAAAGAATGAAGAGGCTGGACCAATGCAGAAAGCTGTGAATATGTCTGGTGGTGAAAGTAAAGTCTGATGCTGTAAAGAACAATATTGCATAGGAACCTGGAATGTTAAGTCCATGAATTAAGGTAAATTGGATGTAGTCAAGCAGGAGATGGCAAAATTGAATATTGACATCTTAGGAATCAGTGAACTAAAATTGAGGTGAAGTGAAACTCACTCAGTCGTGTCTGACTCTTTGCAACCCCCATGAACTATACCATCAATGAAATTATCCAGGCCAGAATATTGGAGTGGGTAGTCTTTCCCTTCTCCAAGGGATCTTCCCAACTCAGGGATCAAACCCAGGTCTCCTACATTGCAAGTGGATTCTTTACCAACTGAGCTATTAGGGAAGCCCAAAATCCATGAGAATGAGCAAATTTAATTCAGATGACCATTATAACTACTACTGTGGGCAAGAATCACTTAGAAGAAATGGAGTAGCACTCATAGTCAACAAAAGAGTCTGAAATGCAGTACTTGAGTGCAATCTGTAAAATGACAGAATGATCTTGGTTCATTTCCAAGGTAAATCATTCAACATCACAGTAATCCAAGTCTATGCCCCAACCACTGATGCTGAAGAAGCTGAAGTTGACTAGTTCTGTGAAGACCTACAACCTCTTCTGCTGCTGCTGCTGCTCCTGCTAAGTCGCTTCAGTCCTGTACGACTCTGTGCGACCCCATGGACGGCAGCTCACCAGGCTCCTCCATCCTTGGGATTCTCCAGGCAAGAACACTGGATGCTGCCATTGCCTTCTCTGGCAACCTCTTCTAGAACTCACACCAAAAAAGATATCATTTTTATCATAGGGGACGGGAATGCAAAAGTAGGCAGTTAAGAGATACTTGGAGTAATAGCCAAGTTTGGCCTTGGAGTACAAAATGAAGCAAGGCAAAGGCTAACAGAGCTTTGCAAGAGAACACACTGGTCATAGCAAATACCCTGTTCCAGCAATACAAGAGACGACTCTACACATGGACATCACCAGATAGTCAATACCAAAATCAGACTGATTATGTTCTTTGCAACCAAAGAAGGAGAAGCACTATACAATCAGTAAAAAAAAAAAAAAAAAGACCTGGAGTTGACTATGGCTCAGATCATGAGCTCCTTATTGCAAAATTCAGGCTTAAATTGAAGAAAGTATGGAGAGCCACTAGGCCATTCAGGTATTATCTAAATCAAATCCCTTATGATTATACAGTGGAAATGACAGACAGATTCAGGGATTATATCTGGTAGACAGAGTGCCTGGAGAACTATGGATGAAGTTTGTAACACTGTGCAGGAAGCAGTGACCAAAACCATCCCAAAGGAAAAAAAAATGCAAGAAGTCAACGTGGTTATCTGAGGAGGCTTTACAAATAGCTGAGAAAGAAGAGAAGCAAAAGGCAAGGGAGAAAGGGAATGATATACCCTTTCCCTGAATCTGTTCGTCATTTCCACTGTATAATCATAAGGGATTTGATTTAGGTCATACCTGAATGGCCTAGTGGCTCTCCATACTTTCTTCAATTTAAGCCTGAATTTTGCAATAAAGAGCTCATGATCTGAGCCATAGTCAGCTCCAGGTCTTTTTTTTTTTTTTTTTTACTGATTGTATAGAGCTTGTCCATCTTTGGCTGCAAAGAACATAATCAGTCTGCTTTTGGTATTGACTATCTGGTGATGTCCATGTGTAGAGTCTTCTCTTGTATTGTTGGAACAGGGTATTTGCTATGACCAGTGTGTCTCTTGGTAACTGATGGCAGAGTTTCAGAGAGATAAGTTTCAGAGAGATAAGAAGGCCTTCTTTTTTTAAAATTTGTTTATTTTAATTGGAAGATAATCACTTTGTAATGGTTTTGCCATACATCAACATGAATTGGCCATAGGCATACATTTGTCCCCTTCATCCTGTACCCTCCTCTCTCTAACTTCCCTTTCTTAAATGAATAATGCAAAGAGATAGAGGAAAACAACAGAATGGGAAAGACCAGATATCTCTTCAAGAAAATTGGAGATATGAAGGGAACATTTCTGGCAAGGATAAGTGAGAAAAAGGACAGAATGGAAAGGACCTAACAGAAGCAGAAGATATTAAAATGAAGTGGCAAGAAGGCACAGAAGAATTACACAAAAAAGGTCTTAATGACCTGGATAACCATGATAGTGTGGCTACTCACCTACAGCCAGATATTCTGGAGTGTGAAGTCAACTGGGGCTTAGGAAGCATTACTATGAACAAAGCTAATGGAGGTTACAGAATTCCAGCTGGGCTTTCTCAATCCTAAATTATTTCATAATTTCATGATGCTGTTAAAGTGCTGTGCTCAGTATGTCAGCAAATTTGGAAAACTCAGCAGAGGTTACAAGACTGGAAAAGGTCAGTTTTTATTCCAGTCTCAGAGGGTAATGCCAAAGAATGTTCAAACTACTGTATAATTGTGTTCAGTTCACACGCTAGCAAGGTTATGCTCAAAATTCTTCAAGCTAGCCTTCTCAGTATGAACTGAGAAATTCCAGATGTACAAGCTGGGTTCAGAAAAGGGAGAGCAACCAGAAATCAAATTGCCGACATTTGTTAGATCATAGAGGAAGTAAAGGAGTTCCAAAAAAAACATATACTTTTACTTCACTGCCTACATTAAAGCCTTTGACTCTGTGGATCACAGCAAACTTAAAAATTCTTAAGGAGATGGGAGAACCAGACCACCTTCCCTGTCTCCTGAGAAACCTGTATAATACAGATCAAGAAGCAACAGTTAGAACTGGCATGGACCCATGGACTGGTTCACAGCTGGAAAAGGACTATGACAAGGCTATACATTGTCACCCTGCTTATTTAACTACTATGCAGAGTACATTATGTGAAATACCACTCTCGGTGAATCATAAGCTGGGATCAAGATTGCTGGGAGAAATATCAACAACCTCAGATATGTATGAAACCACTCTAATGGCAGAAAGTGAAGAGGAGCTAAAGAACATCTTGATAAGGGTGAAAGAGGAGATGTAAAAGCTAGCTTAAAACTCAACATTCAAAAAACTAAGATCATGGTATCTGGTCCCTCTTCATGGCAAATAGAAGGGGGAAAAGTAGAAGCAGCAACAGATTTTCTTTTCTTGGGCTCCAAAATCACTGTGGCCAGTGACTGCAGCCATGAAATTAAAAGACACTTGTTCCTTGGAAGGAAAGCTATGAGAAACCTAGACAGTGTATTAAAAAGCAGAGACATCACCTTGCTGACAAAAATCTCTCTAGTCAAAGCTATGGTTTTTTCAGTAGTCATCTACGGATGTGCGAGCAAGACCATAACAATGGCTGAACGCCAAAGAACTGATGCTTTGGATGCCAAAGAATTGGCACTGGAGAAGACTCTTGAGAGTCTCTTGGACAGCAAGGAGATTAAACCAGTTAATTCTAAAGGAAATCAACCCTGAATATTCACTGGGAGGACTGATGCTGAAGTTGAAGCTCCAATACTTCGGCCACCTGATGTAAAGAGCCAACTCTTTGGAAAAGATCTGATGCTGGGAAGATTGAGGGCAGAAAGAGAAGGGGATGCAGAAGTTGAATGGTTGCATAGCATCACTGACTCAATGGACATGAATTTGAGCAAATTCCAGGTGATGGTGGAGGAGAGGGGAGTCTGGTGTGTTGAAGTCCATGGGTCGTAAAGAGCTGGACGTGACTTACCAACTAAACAACAACAGCTGGGTAATAGTCCCCTAGGAAGGCAGTATTTGCCACTGACATCACTGTTGATCAGAACACATTTGGAATTCCTTTTTTGAACTGGCCGAATTGTTACCCTTCTCTTGAATATCCTAACAGCTTCATCTCTCCAAGTGTGGTCTGGTCATTCAAAACAGAAATTTTAGGATGCATGTTACAGACTGCAGATTCCTGATCCCTTTTTAAGAAGAACTGAATCAGAAATATTGAAGGTGGGGCTTTGATGTGCTATTTCATGAAGTCCCCCTGGATGACATTTAAGCATATACTGAAGTTTCAGAATCACTGGTAAACAGAAACACACATTTGGTTTTTGAAAATGGATTTGAGAGTAGATGTTATTATAACAACCAGGCAAAAGTTATTCAGAGCCAACTTTAGTAAATAGAGTAAATGATCCAACTAGGAAATCCATTTGAGACAAAAATGAAGCATGATTTTCTAGTAATAAGATGTGCACTATGACTCGTTCTAAAGGCACTTTAGAAAAGCATTCCCAGGACACTCTGAGCAATGCAAAGCTGGGGGAATAAAAGCAGAGCTTCCCAAGATGACCGATTGGAAAGGGACAACACTCATGTAATACATGGTAGAGTAAACTATTTCACAACTGTACACCATATCTCATACACAATTAGTGCCACTGCTGTGACTACTGAAGACGGTTTTAGTCCTGTCCAGCCCTGTCCACAGGATCCATGCAGGACGTTCCTCTACATGTGAAGCCAATGCAAGTGTCATAGCTTCCCACCTCATGGCCTCATCAGCCCAGAACCATCACCGGCTCCAATCAAAGCAAATCATTTACAGTTCTATAAATGCACCCCTAACACATCCATCATTTTCTGGTATGTTCTTACTTTAAGAACCTGAACTTCATTTTAATAAAATAAAGGTGGATCACAAGATGGTTGGAAAGGCAGGCTCTAGAATCAGACTGCCTGGCTTTAAGGCCATATCAGTGTGTCCATAAGCAGGTTACTAACTTCTCTGTTGGAGAAGGCAATGGCACCCTACTCCGTTACTCTTGCCTGGAAAATCCCATGGACGGAGGAGCCTGGTGGGCTGCAGTCCATGGGGTCGCTAAGAGTCCGACACGACTGAGCGACTTCACTTTTACTTCTCTCTTTCCTGCATTGGAGAAAGAAATGGGAACCCACTCCAGTGTTCTTGTCTGGAGAATCCCATGGACGGAGGAGCCTGGTGGGCTGCCGTCTATGGGGTCGCACAGAGTTGGACACGACTGAAGTGACTTAGCAGCAACTTCTTTGTACCTCAGTTTCTTCATCTTTAAAATGGAGATGGTAACAAAAGTATCTGCTTCATTAAGTTGTTTCAATAATTAAATGAGTAAATACACACAACATGTTTGCAACAGTGCCTGGAGTACCTAGATATACAATGGATATTAGCTATTATTAGCATCCAGAAAGAGCCTCCCCTGTACCAAAGAAAGAGGCAGGCCCATTATTTCCCATGCTCTTAAAGCGCCTTCTACCTATCTCTGCTGAAAAACTTGACATCCCACCATATTTTAAATCTTAACTTGCTTGTTCTCTAACTATTCTATGAGTTTTTTTAAGCAGCTATTTTTGTCTTCATCACCATTGTATTCCTAGAATTTCACCCGATGTCTGGCACACAGTGAATGCAGGCACCTCTTGTTATCTGAACCTAATCCATTTCTAAAAATGTGTTGGTCACTAGAGTTTCAAATAACAAGAGTCTATATCCTACTGTTTTAAATGGAAAAAATAATAATTCATTTGTAAAACATCCAAAAATATCAATGTCCCAGACATTACTAAAATGCTTTAAAATAATTATATAACAGTTTAAGAATTTCTGCATAACATGAAATATTTAAACACTAATTATAAAATTGTTTAACACTTCATAACATAATGACTAGGTATGTTTGTGTACAGCCCATGGTTGAACTGAACAGGAATTCTGCTACCCGACTACACTGAGCATATTCTATCGTAAACAATGAGACACACTACTGCAGGTGATTTGAAAGATACTATCTAAATTAGACCTGAGCTGGTAGTGCCCCACGGTACCTGGCCTAAACAAATACTGAGGAACTAAACCTTCAGGGGAGAAATGGAGAGAGTTATGAATATAATGTTCAGTATGTTTAAACAAGGGGGCTTCTCCCGTGGCTCAGCGGTAAAGAATCTGCCTACAAATGCTGCAGGAGACATGGGTTCGATCCTTGTGTAGAGAAGATTCCCTGGAGGAACACATGGCAACCAACTCCAGGATTCTTATCTGGAGAAGCCCCATGGACAGAGAAGCTGGCGGACTACAGTCCATCACCAGGGATTGCCAGGGGTTGGACACGACTGAAGCGACTTAGCAGGCATGTTTAAACAGGAGGCCAATCAGGAGGGCTCTGAGGTCTGAAGGAGCCACTCTTCCATCATCTAGCTTCCCTGCTGCTCAAAGCATGACCTGCGGAGCAGCAGTATTGGCATCACCTTGGAGCCCGTGAGAAACGCAGAATGTGCATTTTGAAGGGGAGTCATGTACACGTGGAAGTTTAAGAAGCTGTCCCACACAGGAGAACTTACGATAGCAGATTTTTAACTGGGAGACTGATTTTGGCCAAAAGGTTTTGTGAGTCATTATAGCAAATATTCAGACAGTGATTATTCTGAGAGCAAAGTGTGCCTGTACTCAATAAATGTTTGCAGAATGAGACAGAGATTATGAACGCAGAGCCCTGCTGTCAATTCAATTGCTGTGTGACCCTGAGTGGGTTATTAAACTTTTTTGCATCTCATTTCTCTCAATTTTCAATAAAACTAGAGTTATAAAAATATACTATTTTAATAAGGCTATTCCAAAGATTAGATGAGATAATACAGAAAAACAATGGGACTTGGAACATTGTGGTAACAGAGTAATGCTCATTGAACGGCTACTCTTTGCCAGGATTGTTTGCAGTTCAGACATGACTGAATGAATGAACAACTCTTTGGCAGGAGCTGTCCTTAGGGTTTCATGTATTTTCTCATTTAAGCCTCCAAACAACCCTGTGGGGGAAATGAGCACATTTATTATTCAGAGAGTCCCTAAACAACTAGCTTTAGGTCACAGATCTAGCAAGTGGCTTAGGACTCAGCACACACACCTTTAACCACTGTGCTTCCCATCTTCTCCAGAGCAGATGGCAGTCAACGTGGATGCCTTCACTGACTAGCAGAGTTCTACAATCTAGCTTCAGACTAGATTACCTGAGTTGTCCTTGATTTTTCTTTTGCCAGAACCGAGCACTGTAAATTACTTTGGAATGAACTGAATTCTGTCAATGAGTAACAAATGAGAGCTTGGAATAAATGTGCCTAGATGTAGTGATATTTTGAGTCTCTCAAAGATTTCCATGGGATTTAGAATTAGGTGTATTCCAAACTACTTGTTTTGTTTTCCAATTCCTTCCTCTAATTTTAAGCAAGCATCTTCAGCATTTTGCAAAGCCTGAAAGAACAGTAGGGTGACAGCTGCATCGTGAGAGACAGGAAGCATAATCCTTAAATAAGTTGGCTTTGTAGTCAGATTATCATTGCCTAGATAAACACAAGTTCTTTTATATTTAACACAAAGGCATTTAAAGAATATTGTGAGCCCTCTGTAAACAAGGTTTCCAATTATTAAAAAAAAAAAACAAAGCTTTTATAATCCCCCAGCAGCTGGTATGTGTTAAGTTTTTGCTTAATAGAAATAATTTAAAAATCCAATTTAGCAACCTCCTACATAGAGCTGCTAGACTGCTAGATTCTCTGAGGTACAGATCAAGTGTGGGAGAAAGGTTTTTGATGGGGAGATCTGTACTGGTGATACTAGGGCAACTTCATTGCCCTAGTAAAAAATAAATTTGGGTAATTTCCATCTAACTAGAAATCAAAGATCTCTATGTAAGGGAGAGAAATAAAATGCAGGTACTGAAATTTTATAGTCTTTGTGAGAAGATGCTCAACATCACTAATTATTCAGAGAAATGCAAATCAAAACTGCATTGAGGTATCACTTCATACCAGTCAGAATGGCCCTTACCAAAAAAGTCTACAAACAATAAATGCTGGAGAGGGTGTGGAGGAAAGGGAACTCCTTTACACAGGTGGTAGGAAAGTTAGCTTATACAGCCACTATGGAAAACAGTATGAGGTTCCTTAATAAAGTAAAAATAGAACTACCATATGACCCAGCAATCCTACTCCTAGGCATATACCCACAGAAAACCAAAATTACAAAAGATACTTGTACTCCAGTGTTCACTGCAGCACTATTACAATAGCCAGGACATGGAAACAACCCAAACATCCATCGTAGATGAATGGAAAAGAAGATGTGGTACATATACACAGTGGAACATTACTCAACCATAAAAAGCAACAAAACTGTGCCATTTGCAGAGACGTGAATGGACCTAGAGACTGTCATACAAAATGAAGTAAGTCAGAAAGAGAAAAATAAATATCGTATATTAATGCATGTATGTAGAAACTAGAAAAATGGTAAAAATGAATCTGTTTGCAAAGCAGAAATAGAGACACAGACAGAGAGAACAAATGTATGGACACCAAAGGGGAAAAGAGGGAATGCAATGAATTGGGAGATTGGGATTGACATATATATAGATATAGATACATATGACTATGTATAAAATAGATAACTAATGAGAACACACTGTATAACAAAGGGAACTCTACTCAATGCTCTGTGGGGACAAAGAGGGAATATATGTATATGTACAGCTGATTCACTTTGCTATACAGCAGAAACTAACATATTGTAAAGCAACTAAACGTCAATAAAAATTAACTAATTAAAAAAAGAAATTTACATTCGGTGGTCAGATCACATATTATAGAATGAAAATTGAGTAAACTGGAAATCTCCCTTTCTTTTCTTTAGTTTTCCTCATGGAATTACTTTAAACTCTCCAGGATTTTTATGGGGCACTAATGAGGTGCTTTACTTCCTGTCTTGATTAGAGTGGATTATAAAAAAAAATCTACCAGCCAGTCTTTCTGTAATAAACCTCCTTAAAAGGTTACCAATGGTTTTGCTAAGTTATGTAAGTAACCACAAGTCAGGCTCCTTAGAAACTTGCTATAAACATTCTGCTAACTCGCAGATGCACACAATACCAGGTTGGATGCTCAGGATCAAAGTAGTTCCCATTCAATTGGCTTGTTTTCTGTCTTCTTCTCTTTTTTCCCCTGTGTTTCCCAGGGATTATGATTTTAAAATATGTGTGCCTGTGTTCAGTTGCTCAGTTGTATTCAACTCTTTGAGACTCCATGGACTGTAGCCTGCCAGGCACCTCTGTCCATGGGATTTCCCAGGCAAGAATACTGGGGTGAGTTGCTATTCCCTTATCCAGGGGATCTTCCTGATCCAGGGATTGAAGCCATGTCTCCTGCACTGACAGATTCTTTACCACTGAGCTACCTTTTAAAATAAGCGGTTATATTAGAACAAATAAAAAGTAAAAGATTCTTCTTAGGCCAGTGGTTCTCAACTGGGAGCGGAGGGTTCTTTATGCCCCAGGGGACATTTCGCCATATCTACAGACGATTTTGATTGTCAGGACTAACAGGAGGATGCTACTGGCGTCCAGTGGCTGTAGAGTCCAGGCATAGTGGGAAGCATCCTGCAATACACATGCATACCCAAAACATCTACAACGCTACTTTAAACTAAAAGAACTTTGGACTGGAGTATTCCCAAGGAAGTTTATTAAAATAGTTTTTTAAACTAAAATGCAAATAAGTAACAAATACTTGAAAGACACAAAATGGAGTAAAACGAAGGTAAGAGGGAATATTTGTTTTTGGTAATACTGATAAGAGTAGTTTTTAAGAAGAGACAGAAATACCTCTAGCTACTCAGGGAAATAGCTCAGATAAATGCAAAACTAAACAGACTAACAACTCAAAAAGATTAATTAGGGAACCAACCTCCCTCCACTCTTGGAAAAGTTGTAAAAACTATGAAAAACATTAAAGAAAAAAATTTAAGACATACTCAAGAATATCCTGCCTCCTGAGAAACTTGTATACAGATCATGAAGCAACAGTTAGAACCAGACATGGAACAATGAACTGGTTCAAAATTGGGAAAGGAGTATGTCAAGGCTGTATATTGTCACCCTGATTATTTAACTTACATGAAGACTACATTATGTGATGAAGCATAGGCTGGAATCAAGATTGCCAGGAGAAATATCAGTAATCTCAGATATGCAGATGACACCACCCTAATGGCAAAAAGTGAAGAGGACCAAAGAGTCTCTTGATGAAGGTGAAAGTATTAAGTGAAAAGGCTGGCTTAAAACTCAACATTCAGAAAACGAAGACCATGGCATCCGGTCCCATCACTTCATGGCAAATAGATGGGGAAAAAATGGAAACAGTGGCAGACTTTATTTTCTTGGGCTCCAAAATCACTGTGGATGGTGCCTGTAGCCATAAAATTAAGATACTTGCTCCTCGGAAGAAAAGTTATGACAAACCTAGACAATGTATAAAAAGCAGAGATATCACTTGGCCGACAGAGGTCCATCCAGTCAAAGCTATGGTTTTTCCAGTAGTCACATACGGATGTTAAGAGTTGGACCATAAAGAAGGCTGAGTGCTGAAGAATTGATGCTTTTGAACTGTGGCACTGGAGAAGATTCTCCAGAGTCCCTTGGACTGCAAGGAAATCAAACCAGGCAATCCTAAAGGAAATCAACCCTGAATATTCATTGGAAGGACTGATACTGAAGCTGAAACTCCAATACGTTGGCCACCTGATATGAAGAGCCAACTCACTGGAAAAGACCTTGATGCTGGGAAACATTAAGGATAAGAGGAGAAGGGGGTAACAGAGGATGAAATGGTTGGTTGGCATCATGACTCAATGGACATGAGTTTGAGCAAGCTCTGGGAGACTGAAGGACAAGGAAGCTTGGCATGCTGCCGTTCACGTGGTGACAAAGAGTTAGGCATGACAGAGTGAATGAACAATAAGAATATCCATCATAATATGCATATATAAGCTAATATCTAAATTCTTTACTCTGTGGGTCTCCACACCTCACAGCATGTTACTTTGAAACTTTGCTCTGACTCCTGAGTTGGAAACAAAACTTCCCCTCCTTTCTCCTTCCCAACCCCAAAGTCATTAAGTCCTGTTCATTGGATGTCGGTTTTTAACTGCTCTCGAAATGCTCCTGCTTTCTCCCCATGTTCACTGTACTATCTATCCACCTGGACTGCTGAAATCATCTTTTCACAGGTCTTCTTGCCCATACTTTAATCATCCTCCAATTCATCTTTCACAGTGAGGGCAGAAGATATAAAGATATAAATCTCATCACGTTACTGCAAAGTCTTCACTGGCTCTCCACTGCCACATGGTCAAAAACACACAACTTAGTGGGGTCTCCCAGACTATTCTTCTTAAAAGTGGAAACTCCTCTCCTTGGCATAACCCGTATCTCTGCTCTGGTTCATTTTTTTCCACTACCTTTATCATCACCTGAGATACTATATATTTTACTTGTGTGCTTTTTGCCAATCTCTCCCATTCAAATAGAAACTACACAGGGGCAGAGATTTTTGTTTCGCTAGTTACTGCTGTTCTGCTGCTGCTGCTGCTAAGTCACTTCAGTCATGTCCGACTCTGTGCAACCCCAGAGATGGCAGCCCACCAGGCTCCCTTGTCCCTGGGATTCTCCAGGCAAGAACACTGGAGTGGGTTGCTATTTCCTTCTCCAATGCATCAAAGTGAAAAGTGAAAGTGAAGTCGCTCAGTCGTGTCCGACTCCTAGTGATCTCATGGACTGCAGCCTACCAGGCTCCTCTGTCCATGGGATTTTCCAGGCAAGAATACTGGAGTGGGGTGCCATTGGCTGAGGCCATTTCTCTCCTCTAACTAGCCCCGATCATCCTCCCAGCAGCTCACTTGGGCCCACTCTTCCTTGCTGCTTCTTCTCTGACACTGATTCCCTGGCTCTACGTGTGGGCTTCCAACACCCACTTTCAGCCCTGCTTGTATGGACAATGCTATCGGGTGTATTGCTCTAACTCTGCTCTCTTACTTGGGGCTTAGTACTCATACTCTGCCATCCTGAAACCACAGCTCCAGGAATAATAACTTTCCTCCCATCAAGCCGAATACCATGGAGGCCACACTGGCCATGTTGGCTGGCCAGCCTCCAACCAGGGCAAGAAAATAAAATGTAAAGGGTTTACTTGTTTCTCCTCCTGATAACTTCCTACAGACAGACACTTTATTTTTAAAAATACCATAAAGGTGAGTCAGAGTCTAGGATTCCATCATGGACAGATATTTTATCTTGATATCTAATCTCATGCCCCTCTTGCTTCAAATACACTCTTCCCCTTCCTTCGGTCTTCAGGGCAGATAAGAAACGGAGAATATTCTCCCAAGGAGCAGGTTTCCACTATTAGAAGCCACCTGATTGCCTGTTCTTCCTCACACTAAATAATCTTTGTTTTTTGAATCTTTCCCAACAGACCCTATTTTCCAATCCTTAATTCATCTTCATTATTCTTCTTGGAACTCTCTTTAAATTCTCCACATACTTCTTAGGCTCAAAGAGCTTGAAGTATGCAGTTGAACTGAATTAAATCAAGGGAAAACTAATGCTGCTGATAAATTTCTAGGAGGCAAAAAAGATTGGGTGAGTACGCTCACTTAATTCCTCATTCCTGTTAGCAAATTCCTTCCTTCAAAGCCTAATGGTATTTGGGTTAAGTGGTACTATATGTACTTTGGAAAAGGCAAAGAATGTCCGTCAGTCTTATTCTTCCCAGAAGTTTTTAACTCTCTCCTCCTAGAAATAAAAAATTCAATGTAAATATTCAATCCAAGTATTCAATTGAATGTGCTCAAACGGATGGATAAAATTAACCTACCTGCAGAAAAAGGGAACATAATTTGGGAGATGGTAGAAATTAAAGATTATTTGGTAAAACATTCTCAATATTGTTCATATTATAACCTTCCTTTGAAGCTTTTTTACACATATTTTTCTTTCCTAATCATTCCTGCCCAACAAAATTTCAGTACTACAGATAGACTGTACATCTGCTTCTGTTCTATATGTTTATCTGTGCTTCATAGATTGAAATAGTAAAGATTTTTATGTGCTCCCTCAAGAACCAACCCCCACCTTGGGCCTGATACTGGCTCCATTGAGAACTCATTGTCTGGTGACATCCTCATGGCTTTCAGAACGCTTCTACATTTATTCTTCTACCAGGAAGGTGGACTATGTGTTAATATCTTTGCCTCCTTTTTATAGATGAGAAGGCTGTGGTTTGGAGTGATAAGTTAATCTGCTCCCGGTGGTACCCAGGGCTAGCAGCAGATTCGAGGTCAAAACCCAGCTGCTGCTTTCAGGTCCAGTATTCACTTTGCTACAGGGTGATGATGCCATAAAATCTAAAAACCTTTTCTCAATTATTTTAAAAAATTACTTAATTCAGCACTTCTGAAAAACAGCACTTCTGAAATTTCCCCCAAACAATTCCCAGTATGGTAATAAATAAGAGTAAAAGTGCTTTATTCATGTTTGTCCTTGCTTTCAAATTCTTTTTCTGACAAATTATTCCATGTTAAAAATTCTTGAGCTTACGGTGCTTACAGCAGCTCTGACATTGAGCCTCACTCCTGCCTTTCAGGGCTGCATACCCAAGAGATTGTTTTTGTTCCCTGGGTCAGAGCTTGCCTGGACATTGCTCTTCATGCACAAATGAACTTAGTTTTTCTTTCTGAAATTTTATTATGAAAATTTTCAGATAGACAGAAATGCTGAAAAAAGTTAATAGCCAACACCCATATACACACAATTTAAATTCTATAATATGTGCATATATATGTGCTTTATGGTATATCTATTTATTCATCCCTATATCCATCCACTAATCCAAATTTGGTGAGGGGGTGTATTTCATAGTAAGTGGCAGACATGGCACTCTTTCCCCCAAATGGTTTGGGCCTGAAATTAAAGAAGGTGAGCTTAGTTTGCATGTTCAGATGGTATTCCCAAATAAAGAGACTGTACACACCTTTTAAATTTCCTTCTTATGGAGCACTGGGCCACCTTTTTAAATAGGCTACCATTTCTTAACAGGGAAGAAGTGGCCACGAGGAAGCAGGTGAACCAACAACTTCTTATCGTAACTGCCTGGGCTTCTTTCACCAAAATACAAGTGTTAAACATGAAGGTCAAAGTGTTTCTCATAATGGCTTGGGGTCAAATCCATCCTAAACTACAGAACTAAAGTTCTTCTTCTGGCTAACATTTATACAAGTGCTTGGGAAAGGGTAGAAATTAAAGACCAACACTTCCCACAGATAAATATCACTGTTCTGAAGGCTTTGCATGTATTAACTCTTCAAAGTTACTTCTAATACAAGACTAGGGGTCAGGAAACTTTTTTTGGCAAGAATAAGATAGTAACTACTTTAGGCTTTGAGGACCATACAGTCTGTCTCCAGGACTCAACATGGAAGCATAAAAACAGTCATAGTTAATACATAAAGGAATGAGCATTGCTGTGTTCTAATAAAACTTTATTTACAAAAATAGCTGGCAGACAATTGTTTGCCAATGGCTATTCTAGACTAACACACATTAGAGTGCATTCTCAAAAATCATTTTCAGGACATCTTATCACCTATTTATGTTCATGTCCTGCTGTCTCTTACTGCAAAGGGAGGAAAGAATCATTAAGTTTTAATCTATGGTCTACTGATGCCAATTTGAAAAATCAAAGTGAAGGAAGACAGCAAATGGTTGAATTATACTGTTAAACAATCAAAGAATACTGAAACCCTAAGGGATCTGATCTGCATCCTTGAACTGAAAGGTGTTGCTGCACCATCATTAAACATGGTCTTTGAGAAGTCATGGAACTTGGAGGATCACAGCAGAGCAAAGGGACAACCAGAAAAGTGTAATTATAGACGCAGTAGAAATACCCAGGGAGATACAAGAGCAATTCATCAAACAATTGATGTGTAGTTACCTAGGACACAAGGTGCTGGATGGTAACCAACATGCCTTTGTGGGGCTGTGCCAAGGATATTTAATTTCCTCCCACAGTAGATGGGGAGATGACACTGGCCCTGTAAACAGGAAGAAGAAAGAGATACTATCACAAAAGCAAAGCTTGCCAACAGGACAAGGAGATATGGCACACTGAGAGCTAATTCCAAGACTGTGGCTTGTCAGAGGACACAGCCAAAGATGACTGATTGTCAATGGTGCCAGTCAAGCTGGGAACAACAGAAGGAGTGGTAGACTGAGGTAAGGAGGCACGGCCCAGACAGCATCAGCACTGGACTGGCTTTCACTGATGAATGAGTTGCCCACAATTCTGAACTGAGAGCTATTCAAGGAGCACACAGCTGATTCACTGAGTGAAGTGACTAGCACTGGAAAAATATTGCAAAAATATTTCAGAAATATATTTCAAAGCACTCCTGACATAATGATAATGGATTTATTACTTTTATTAATTCAAAGGTTCATTGAAAGGAAGAGTAAATTTAGCTGGGATTTGTACACGTCTACTAGGTAAGCCTTCAACAAAGCCTTTGACTGTGTGGATCACAACAAACTGTGGAAAATTCTGGAAGAGATGGGAATACCAGACCACCTGACCTGCCTCCTGAGAAATCTGTATGCAGGTCAAGAAACAACAGTTAGAACTGGACATGGAACAACAAACTGGTTCCAAATAGGGAAAGGAGTATGTCAAGGTTGTATATTGAAACCCTGCTTATTTAACTGTTATGCAGAGTACATCATGAGAAATGCTGGGCTGGAAGAAGCACAAACTGGAATCAAGATTGCCGGGAGAAATATCAATAACCTCAGATATGCAGATGACACCACCTTTATGGCAGAAAGTGAAGAGGAACTAAAGAGCCTCTTGATGAAAATGAAAGAGGAACGTGAAAAAGTTGGCTTAAAACTCAACATTCAGAAAACGATGATCATGGCATCCAGTCCCATCACTTCATGGCAAACAGATGGGGAAACAGTGGAAACAGTGTGAGACTTTATTTTTGGGGGCTCCAAAATCACTGCAGATGGTGACTGCAGCCATGAAATTAAAGACGTTTGCTCCTTGGAAGAAAAGCTATGACAGCCTATTAAAAAGCAGAGACATTACTTTGTCAACAAAGGTTCGTCTAGTCAAAGCTATGGTTCTTCCAGCAGCCATGGAGTTGCAAAGAGTCAGACACAACTGAGCAACTGAACTGAACTGAACAAGGTAAGGAAAACATCAAAGAAGAGCTGGAGTTCATAAGAATGTATACTGAATATGGATGAACACAAGTACAAATCACCTGACTAGAACTGAATTTGAACATTTTTGTTAATTAGTCGTACAAGCATAAGACTGAGGAGAATAGCTTTTATGGGAAATGAGTGGTGGATGTAGAAAACCAGGTTAAATTAAGCACTGACCATTCCCCTAACAAAGATTCATACTTGGCCTCGGCAACATATGAGGGCATGGGAAAGCTAGACATAGCAAAGTTCAGTTCAGTTCAGTTCAGTTGCTCAGTCATGTTCGACTCTGCGACCCCATGAATCACAGCATGCCAGGTCTCCCTGTCCATCACCAACTCCCAGAGTTCAGAAGAGAGGCAAAAGCAAAATATTTTTAACGAATGGAAAATAACATCAAGGAGGAAGTACATCTAGAAATGAAAAGGCAGCCATGGGATGACTTGGCATTGACTTTGAAATTCATGAAAAGTCTAGTCCAGTGCTGGGCAAATAGTAAACATCACCAGGGCAGAAAGCATCTTGATTCTTCTATCTACTCCAGGGTACAGGGAAAGCAGCATGAAACCGAAAGTAGAGAGGGAGGCTCATTTGAAAAATTGCACATACCCCAATATTTCTGGCAGTACTATTTACAACAGCCAACCCATGGGAACAACCCAAATGTCTACTGACAGATGAATGGATAAAGAAGATATGGTACATACATAAATGGAAGGTACTTAGCCATAAAAATGGAGAAGGCAATGGCACCCCACTCCAGTACTCTTGCCTGGAGAATCCCAGGGATGGGGGAGCCTGGTGGGCTGCCATCTATGGGGTCGCACAGAGTCGGACACGACTGAAGCGACTTAGCAGCGGCAGCCATAAAAAGAATGAAATGATGCCACCGTAGCAGCGTGGATGGACATAGACATTATTAAATACTAAGTGAAGTCAGTCAAAAAGATACAGACAAGTACCATATGGTATTACTTATATATGGAACCTAAAATAATGATAAAATGAACTTATTTACAAAACAGAAACTGCCTCACAAATATAGAAATAAAACTATGGTTACCTAAGGGGAAAGCAAGGGAGGAATAAATTAGAAGCTTGGGATTAACAGAGGTACATTACTATGTACAAAATAGATAAACAACAAGGATTTACTGTATAGCATATTCAATACTGTATAGAACTATATTCAATATCTTTTAATGACCTATAATGGAAAAGACTCTGAAAAAGAATATATATATTATATATTTGTAAAATGGAATAACTTTGCTATACACCAGAAACGAACATAACATTATAAAACAACTATACTTCAATCAGAAACAAAAAAGAAAGTAGAGGAAGTGAGAACAATGGCCCCCGCAGCGGTCCTCACACTTGAGCGAACATCAGGATGACCAGCAGGGTTTGTTAAGACCCAGATCGTTGGTCTGGGGTGGGCCAGAAGAATCTGCATTTCTGACAGGTTCCCTGGTGATGCTGCTGCTGCTCCTGGTCTTGGGACCACACTTTCAGAATCTCTCGGTTAGAAGCCAAGTCCTGGATTTGGACCATCAGAGACAGACTGGCTCTGCCCTTCCTGTGCTCTTTGTCTCATTTCCTCTTGTAAAATGAGACAGATAACAATCGCATGGCACTGTTATGAGAAATTACGTATGTGAAACTCTAACCCAGCGCTCGGTGTACAGTAAGTCACTCACATGTGTGAGCACTTATTACTATGGAAAGATGGACAGGAGCGAATAATTAGGCCATATCCTTTATAGTCACCACAGTCAAATCTGCACGGTCGGAGACAGTGCCATCCATTTGTTTTTCTTTTTTTTTTTTTCCCAAACGTTTCACTGCTTGGTTAGCCAGACCACACTACTCTAGGAAACATGGCTGGCTCGGGGCAAAGTGTAACTGCCTTTATGAGCATTATTTCTCAGTTAATGTTTAACCAGATGAGTCAAATGTGAAGCATGTCTTTAAAATCTCACTTGTGCATCCAGTGCTATGTACTTATCCCAGACGGTCCTGGCCACACCTTAAATTTTGATGCACCTGACCTCTGAGTCACGCAGCAGACATGCCACCCAGATAGCTATTGGTGTGGGGGCATTACCTCATAACCACCATGCCCTCAGTCTGGACCACTCCTCTCCTGCCCGCATCTGTGAGTGATGGCATCTTGGGTTACAGCTATCACAGATGAAGTGAGGATGACAGGATCCATGATGCTGTCAGTTATTCCTTTATAAAAAACAAAACACTAACTACACAATGTGGGCTTCCTGGGTGGTGCTGGTAGCAAAAGGATCTGCCTGCCAATGAAGGAGATATAAGAGATGCATGTTTAAATCCCTGGGTCGGGAAAATTCCCTGGAGGAGGGCGTGGCAACCCACTCCAGCATCCTTGCCTGGAGAATCTCATGGACAGAGGAGCCTGGTGGGCTACAGTTCATGGAGTCATAAAGAGTCAGATACAAATGAAGTGACTTAGCATGCATGCACACAATGTAGTAATTCATCCCTAGCAGTAGCTTCTCAGGGTTAGCCTGATGGCTCAGCAGTGAAGAATCCCCCGGCAATGCAGATGCAGGTTTGATCACTCAGTTGGGAAGATCCCGTGGAGAAGGGAATGGCAATCCATTCCAGTATTCTGGCTGGGAAATCCCATGGACAGAGAAGCCTGGCCAGTACAGTCTATGGGGTCGCAAAAGAGTTGGACATGACTGAAGGACTAAAACAAGTAACTTTCATTTTCCTTATTCTGTTTTAAGGGAAAAAACCTTCCACTTTTGCCTCAGTTCATACCCACCTTACATGGATGTTCCTTGGCAGCCCTCTCCAGTTTAGCATCTGTCCCCTCGACTCAGAGCTCCTGAGCCTCTAAATTCTACAGCAGCTTGTCCTCAAGAGCCCTTATCCTCTGCTCACGCTATCACCTTGGAAATGAATAAATATTTTCTAGGTGCAAATGTGCAAAGTCTATGCCCTATTAGAAGAAATTCAAATTTGAGAGGGTAAATTTGGAGGGAAGGTCATGTATTTTGGTAGACAGCATCACTTGCTAATAAAAAGAAGCTTTTTATTTAAAAAAGTGCAAAACTGTTGGTTCTAACTTTAGAAAACAATAAAACTCATATGTCTAAAAAATTTTTAAACATGAGTTTTATGAGAGAGTTTTCCCTCTTTACAACAGTGGGTCTACAAGCCAAGCAAGTCTAGCTCAGGATAAAATCACATCAAGCAAAAAGCCTTACTGTGTTAGGGAGTGAGATGAAAGTCTGAAAGGAATAATGAGGGCAGGAGCCCTTTATTCTAGGTTGTGTCAATATTAAGGAGGAGAAAAGAGACTGGTGGAGAAAGTCTAGGATGAAAAAAAGAGAAATATTTCTGATCAGGGAGGGAAGAATCTTCTGATTACTACACATAAAGCCAATTAAAAGGTAATGGGATTGGTTTTTGTTTGTGGCTTACAGAATAAATCTCATTACATTAAAGACATAGGTTATCTTGATGTCTTGAATCAGTAGACTTTTCTTGTTCCCTCTGATGCACATTTGCTCAAAAACACTTATTTTCAATGAATAGAAGAAGAAAGTGGGGAGGATGGTAGAATATTAAAAAACCTCTCTGAGTTTATTTTAAATCTGTGATTTGAAATGTACTGAGTTAGTTGAGCAGAGCAGGCAATGGCACCCCACTCCAGTACTCTTTTGCCTGGAAAACCCCATGGATGGAGGAGCCTGACAGGCTTCAGTCCATGGGGTCACTAAGAGTCGGACATGACTGAGCGACTTCACTTTCACTTTTCACTTTTGTGCATTAGAGAGGGAAATGGCAACCCACTCCAGTGTTCTTGCCTGCATAATCTCAGGGATGGGAGAGCCTGGTGGGCTGCTGTCTATGAGGTCACACAGAGTTGGACACAACTGACGCGACTTAGCAGCAGCAGCAGCAGCAGCAGCAGCAGCAGCAGCAGCAGCAGCAGCAGCAGAGTTAGTTGAGAATGATACAACCAATCAATATGGCTGGTTAAGATCTTCCAGACATGCCCAGGATAAGATAAATACCTAAAGCTACAAGATTGTGAGACTGTGAAATCTAGGTATGGTGAATCAGATTTTTAAAAGTTTAATGATAAAATAAAATGCTTTTGCAGGCTTAAAACAACGGTTTTTACAAATAAAGTAGAAGAGATTAAATGGGCAACTATTTACAAACACCAAAAACTAGAGAAAATGCACAGAAAAGGAGAAGGGGCACAAAAGGTAATATTTAAAAAGTGAGCACAAATCACTAGAAGGTAAAATAAGGGATTATTGCTAAAATATTTAAGATAGATCACTATCCTCTGTATTTGGCTTAACTTCTGATAATCAGGAAAAAAAAAACTGCTTCTGATCATAAATGCTAGAAATCTCAATTCTAGAATTCACTGTTGCATTAAAATATTTTTTTCCAAAATAGATTATTCTAAGGTAAGGGAGAGGGGCGTAAAGCTGCATAAAATGGAGAACAATTTAAAATGATAGTATGTAATTTATTTCCCTTTTTTGAAATTGTCTTTTAGAATCCCATATTCACTACAGCAATTTCAAAAAAAGAATGACACAAGACACCAAGTCATTTACAGTCACAAAAGAATCTCTGCATACTTCGTTTTCTTCATGTAATTCTGAGGAACTTGACTTTAGCCATACAAGTAAATCTTAACATTTTGGCCTTTTGGAAAGGTCAAAAAGAAATCTAGAATGTTCCAGGAAAAAATATTAGTCTGTGCTTACGTAAGAACCTTAACAACAGCCAAAAGTCCAACTGACTCCCCTAATAACAGCACTGAGTAAATCTGATATGCTATTAGTAACAGTCTGAGAGTTCTAAATTCCTTAAGATAGCAGTCTCTTTTTTTCATCATTTTACCATATATTTACTGACTGCCCACTGCTGCTTGGCTCTGGGCTCAACATCAGGGAAGTACCCATGATTAAGACTAGTGATGTCCCTGGTGTTTGTATTCTCCTGAGAAAGATGTACAGACAACAAGGAAACAATTAAACATGATCAAAAGTGTATTAGAGATTAACTATATAAACAAAACAAACAAGGTGATATGAGAGAGAAGATCTGTAGGTACTAATTTTTCGGGGGTTCAAGAAGGGCTTCGGTTATTAGGTAAAGTTTGATCTGAAATCTGGACATGTAGAAAACTCAAGAACAAGAATTTCAGGCAAAGGGCAAATGCAAAGGCCCTATGGTAGGGGCACTGGGGTCTGTTTGATGGACAGGAGCAAGAACTAATGGGGCTGCAAGGCAGTGCACTCAGAGAATCGTGGTACAGACAGGACTGTGAGGAAGGCAGGAGCCACACCAGGGCTCATAGGCAGAGTGAGGTCTTCCTTTTAAGAGTGAAGGGAAGCTACTGGATTTATAGCTAACAGTGATGGTTTGGGCTCCTGTTTGAAGAATGGTGTGTGTGTGTGTTTGTGTGTGTGTCTGTGTATCAGGAAGAGTGCCACAGTGGAAGCAGGGATATGAAACTGGAGGCTGCTGAGTGGCAGTAATCCAGGGAAGAGGGATTTCTCTGGTGGGCCAGTGGCTTAGACCCTGTGCTCCCAACGCAGTGGGCTGGGGTCTGATCCCTGGTCAGGGAACAGATCCCACATGCCACAACTAAGCATCTGCATACTGCAGCTTAGACCCAGCGCAGCCAAATGAGTATATTTAAAAAACAATCCAGGTAACAAATGATGATGAGTCAAACCACAGGGTAGTCCTGGCGACAGAGAATAGTGACAAATGCCAAATATATTTGGAGGCAAAACCAAAGCTTGCCACGAAAAAAGGGTGGATGTGGGAAAAACAGGCATCCAGGTCTCTGAAGTTAGGTGTCGTTTAATAATAGAGTGGGGTCCAAGGAGAAAGTTGTTCTTGTTCAAAGTTATTCTTTGTCCTTGTTCAAAATTCTCCTTTGAACACTAGACTAGAGATGACCTGTAGGACATTTACCTGGAAAGATCAAATAGGCAGATGGGGAGAGGTGTTTGGAGCCCACGGGAGAGGTCTCAGCTAGAGACACACATCTGAGAGTCAATATTCTGCACAACTTCTGGCAGACTACCCAGGTACCCGTTCAGTAATTAATAAATGCTTAGGAGATGACTGGTTGACAATGACAGAAAGGGGAAGTGAAACTTTGCATCCTGGAAGATGTTTTGCATCTCTTGGCATGGAACACTCAGAAAATGCTGGCAGAGAAGGCCAGGTGCTGGGCTGCTCAGTAAATATTAGTTTACTGCAATAAATATCAAGAAAGCAACGGACTGCTATTTCAGTAACTAGCCTTACCCGACTCAGTGGGTGCCACAGCTGTCGTTCAGCTTGCACTCTGTCCCTCATCCTCAGTATCTTTTTACCTTGAGGCTTAATCCCTGACCCAGGCACCTTGCTTTGTTCTTGATCACTGCCTTTCTTGCCTTCACATCCAGCAAATATTGTCCTTGCTCTGTGTCCCTAATGACTCTCTCAGAACTTGCTCTTACAGGTTTCTGAATCTGCCATGAGTGAACACTGAGTATTCAGTGTGCCAGGCACCACTCTAGACGCTTGATGCATAGATCCCATTTATAACACCCTGCAAAGTAGCTGTTTGCCCTGGGGGTAGACCTTAATCCCTGAGAGAGAGCAGGTGCTTGGCTCTAACTCAAGTAGCTAGAAAGTGGTAGAACAAGGATTGCAGACAAGTTCAAGTGACTGTGCAGCCAGGCTCCCCTTCCCGGGTTTGCAAAGCTCATTGGATTTCGCCTGCTCAGTCAGTCTGATCTGCTACTTCTCCAACAAAGTCCACTAGGTGGTCAGTATCCATCGAGAGCCAAGCATGCAAGTCAGGTTGGCCTGTGTCTGTACTCTTGAACAGCAGTGTTCCATGACTTGGTAACTGCCCACTCACTTGGTGCTCCAACGTGGAATTTATCACATTCAGTAGGAGGACCCAGACCAGAGAGGGGCCCACAGCCTGGGAGGTTATTAGTCATCAGAGAAACAAAAGAGATGGAGTGTGTTGGAGCAACACGGCCGGGGTGAAATGCCAGGGACAAGGTGGCTGACAGGAGAAGGGTTTTCAAAAGAAACAGCTTTTCTGGCTTTATGTAAATATGTTAATAAAGCTTCAGTCTCTCTGGCCACACACTCAAGCTGAAAGGCTTTCTGTCTTCATTAGGCACGTCCCCTGAGCACACAGGTGTACTACAAGGCACAGAGCTGCCTGCTCAAACATCCTCTGCAGCAGAAGCAATGGCCTCACCAGCATCCAAGAGGGGCCTTCACTAGGAGGAGGCCACGTCCTAGGAGACTGAGCAATGTGTGCAGGATTATTTGCATGGAAGGACAAAGGGCCCTGAAGCTGCACTGGCGCTCATCTCAGCAGCACCTGTCGCTCCAGCACATTTGGCCCTTTATCGCCCAACCCCTGCCTGAGTGGATGAGCCCCGCACCACCTGCTGAGGAAATAGAGCCGATGAACGCCCATTTTGCATTAGGTTTCCTGGCAGAAACGAGATACGAATTCCTAGCAGCAAAGTTACCTAGGAATCCAGCATCCACCAGACGTAACTTATTAATGAATCGGATTGATAAATGTCAAAAGGTGAAAAGCTTAGTTTAGAAGACAAGACAGAAGGAAGAAAACAGCTGCACGTGAGCCACATCCTTCAGTCAGAGCAGATGGCGGTGGCTTATGGCGCACAGTCCTGCTCTGCTAAGGCCTCTGGGGCACTCCCTTTCGATGCAAGTGTGATATTAAGGAAACAGGCAGTGGACCCTTGGCCCACTGGATGTCTGACGAGTTTCAGTGGAACTCTGTTTAGAGTCTTCATGAAGCTAACCTGAATCCACCCATCTCCACTGCTAACATTCTACCTGGCTTACAGGTATACCCCCCTACACAGATAATATCTTAAATGTACCTTTAATTACATGCAATTAATAAAACACTCAAGATACCAATAGCCAAGTTCTTTGCTGTATTCCCAACACCTAGATGAAAGTCAGAACAGAGTAGGCTCCCTCTAAATTATATATAATACACATATATAAAATAAATGAATAAGTGAACATTTACTGTTTCCTTGGGTTACAAGTTCTGGTGCCAGACTTTGCCAGCGGGCTTTTTATTAATAACTCTAGGAAGAGACTGTGGGCTTCCCCAGTGGCTCAGTGGGTAAAGAATCTGCCTACAATGCAGGAGACACAGAAGACTAGGGTTCAATCCCTGGGTCAGGAAGATTTCCTAGAGGAGGGCACAGCAACCAATTCCAGTATTCTTGCCTGGAGAATTCCATGGACAGAAGAACCTGGTGGACTACAGTCCAAAAGGTCACAAAGAGTCGGTGCAACTAAGAGAGTGAGGAAGAGACTTCCGTTGAATTCTAATTTCACAAACATTCTTTTCATAGGCACTTAAAGCCCTCTAACTCTCTATACATGGTTATATTTTTTTCTGATGGCAAAATACTAAGTATAAAGTATACTTTATAAAGTACTTAGTATAAAGTATACTATAAAATAGTAGTATAAATTTTAAAGTAGGACTAAAGGAATTTTTAATAACTTGTTTCCTAACGCCCACCCAAAATACCCTAATTAAAACTTCTCATTAAAAAATTCTGTTATTTATCCCAATCTTCTCTTGTTTGGATATTATTGAAAAACCAAGGGACATCAGTCAGCAGGGTAAGTGACAGACAAGACCATGCCACCAAATAAAGATCTGACCTCATTCTGAATTTTTCCTTTCAGATCAAATATTTTCTCCTCCCAAGCGATACTCCTGGGATAAGAATATTCACTCTGTTAAAATTCAGACTACTCGATGAACTTCAGTGCCCTTCCACAGAAGTAAGACTTGCTGTAGAAGCGTTTATGAAACTGTAGGAAGTTGGCTCTGGTTTTGAGTACATATGTACCTAAGTCTTTGATACAGATTCAAACCAGAGCTAGTCAGTCTGCCAGAAAGTCCTGAGGTCAAGGATGAATCTCAAAGTTATTGGAATTAAGAGTCTTTCCCCCGATCAGGCAGATGTGACACTTTAAAAGAAATTTGCTACTCTCTATTTAAGCAAAATCATACTAACAAAAACAAGCAAGGACCTGTAGACCTTTGTTTAAGGATTTTAGTCTGGCTATTAAAGCAACTGGTCAGCATAAAACCAGAAAACAGAGCCTCTGTCTTGCCTTTCCAATTTTGCTGGCATCCCAGATGATAAGAGAACTGACAAGTAAAGGCGAGCCAGGGAAAGTTCTATGGCTAGGAAGCATTTTTATGAGTCAATATATTTTTAAGCTTATCTCCAAGAATAAAAACCCAGTCACCCTTCTCATAGGGATTTTTTTAATATGACAAAGCATAGAGGTTTGCTAAATATGGGTGTTGAGAGTGTCTAGATATTTATCATTCTCTGCATTTTCTCTGCTGGAAGCATTTCATAAAAAAAAAGTGATAAAAGTATCAAATTGCAGGAGCAAAGAAAAAACAGAATACACATTTTGGGGAGTTTACAAAAAGATGCTTAATTTACCTTTACAGTGGTGAAAAATGTACAACTTCTGATTACAAGTTAGTATTTTCAAATAACACTTGATTTCAAAATATAGATTATTTAGATGTTAAATCTGATGACACTTAAACATTAATAGAAATCAACTCTCAGTAAATCTGAAGGCTCTCCAATATGAACACAGTGCTGACCATTCATCATATTTAATGAGGTGTATTGGAAATAGCTGAGTACTGACCTCCCCAGGACAAATGATCCTCTTGGGACGAGGGGCCTCTTGCTGTAACTGATACACTGCCAAACAGAAAAAGAGAGAATTATAATTAAAAACAAAACAAAAACACAGCGCATACCAACATGGCTTCAAATAGCTCAACCTAACTACCTTTCAAGAACTGCAAATTTCTCAACCAAAAAAACAAAGGAGATATCCATTTTTAGAGAGAATAAAGTCAGATCATTTATATGGAAATGAGTCACAATGAATATAAACTGGTAAAATTGATTTTTAAAAATTCTCATAAGGACAATTTAGTTTCATAATTGTTACTGCCATTGTCCATGTTATAGCTTTCTTGGAAGACTAGATAAGACTAAAATTCTTTTGACAATTTTAAAGATGAAATTCTACTGTGAGTACCTAAGTAGTAAGATCACATAATAGGATCCCTCCGTCTCAATGCTGATGAGAATACCAGGGAAAGAATAGCCTTAGAAGACAAGTGGCATTCTCCAAAATGTTAGTTACAGACAAAGATACAATTGATTCTGTGAGTGAATGAGGCTCCAAGTCATTTCTTTTTTCATGAGTTCCATTTTTGCCCTGCCCGTCACCATGGATTCTTAGCTTCTTGACTATTTTCTAACCATTGTCATTCCTTTTTCTTGGGCCCTTCAGTATCTTAAATAATAACAACTCTCAGCTTGGGCATGGAGGAAAGCAGGTAATTGTATACAGAAATATAATTTATCAGACTATTATTTGTGACTTATTGGACTATGATGAGTGGCTTTCTGCTGCTTAGCTAGTTTGTCTTTTTTTTTTTATAAGAGGAAAAGCTACCCTGTGCATGTACTTTAAAGTTTTACTTTCATGGAAATGGGAGTGGAAAACAAACTTGCTTGATGTTATCTTCAGAGTAGTGAAGAGGGAATAATTCATGTTTAGTAAATCTATGAATCATATCATAAATACATCTACAAAAGGTTAAAAATTCAATTGTATAAAGTCTTTCTAGAAAATGTAATAAGAGAAGTGAAAATTTCTGGCTTACTCGGTCTAAAAATAAAAAAAGAAATTTTAATTGAAAGAGATAGTCATGTGGAAACGGAGGTAGAAATGATGGAACTTATTTTGTATCGACAGCTCCCCAAAGCGTTCACCTCAAAATGGTTATTTTCTTACCTAATTAAGGGTAGACCACTCAGCTTCCTCACAGAGAAGAAATCATCTAACTCTCATATAGATGTTTTTAACTCATCCCATTTCTAAGCTTAGGTTGCCCATACTAATGATGGTGCCTGTGACACTTAAGAATAACTGTAGCCACGTGTAAGGGACAGGTCAGAGAAGGCTTCTTGTACAGGAGGAAACATGAGGAAAAATTGGCCAAAGATAGAGAAACAGTTTTGGACACTCTATTGACAATTCCATAGAGTCCACACTCTCCTTAAATCATGAGAGCCTTCATGGAATCCTTTATTCCTCTCAGATCAACCCCAACACCAACTAGCCGCTTTTCAGCAGGGTTTTGCTGTTAATGAGTGTAAAGGGAACCAAACGGGGCATCTCTTAGAATCACAGAGCTCATGAGCAATCATAGAACCCATGTCCAGAGAATCCTATCTCCTCTTATCCGCCTATCACCAGCACCCTTTGAAGCCAGCAGTTATATGTGGGGGGAATGGCTGGAGCGGTTTTGTGAACACCATTTTTAATGCCTCCCTTGAAGGTAGAAAAGGAAGTACAGCTGTTATAAGAAAGAAGCACTTTTAGCTATGCCTACCTTTGTAACTCATATCAGGAAACATTTGAACACAGTTATAAAACAGATACCACAGTCAGCATAACCTGGAGGCTTTGAGGATGAATGGAGGGGAAGGGAGAAGAGAAGGGAACCAGCATATCAAATGTCTGTTACATGCCAGGAACAATGTTGTATTGAATCCTCTCAAGAGCTCAGAAGAAAGAACATATCATTATCATTCTCAATTTTATATGAAGAAATAAGTGCCTAGAAGGGATATAGCTGCCCTAGGGCATCAAGCTAAAATGGGTCCTTTTGACTCCAAGCCCTGGTTTATTTTTCTGTGCCTCAGGGCCTTTGCACTTGCTACTCCATCCACCTGGATTGCTTTTTCCCAAGATGTTTAGATGGCTCCCTCCCCGCTCCTTCATTCAGGTCTTCCCTGACCTCCTCAGCTTGGAATAAAATTCCACATCATCATCCCACTCTGCTCCCTTTTACATCATTTCATGTTTCTTCACAGTACTCGCCACCATCAACACACTGTATTTGTTTACTCCCTTAACTAAAGTATAAGCTCTTTGGGGGCAGGGACGTGGTTCTGTCCACAGTGGGATGCTCAGTGCTTTGAACCATGTTTGACACATGTAAAGTGAAAGTGTTAGTTGCTCAGTCATGTCTGACTCTTTGTGACCCCATGGACTGTAGCCCACCAGGCTCTCCAGGCTAGGATAATAGAGTGGGTTGCCATTTCCTACTCCAGGGGATCTTCCCGACCCAGTGATCGAACCCACGTCTCTTGCATCTCTTGCAATGGCAGGTGGATGCTTTACCCCAATGCCATGTGGGAAGCCCACGAAAACAGAAAATAAGAGTATTTTCATTGTCTGTAAAGGAGATCTTAAAAGTGTAAGTCAGGACAACACTGGTAGGAATGCAGATGAGAAGGGAGTTGATTGCTGAGGAGGATTGGCAGGGCTTGATTGCAAATGGAATGGAGGAAAGGGCTGGGAAAGATGGAAAGATAGAGGTTACAGGAGAGGAAATGTAAGGGACAGTTCCTCTCCTGTGTTAACAAACTACAGCCTATAGCTGTACACTCTAGGGATCCTCTGAGTAAAGAGAGGTGTGGTTGTTCACTGCCTTACAAATGGAAACAGCCATTTGTTCTACTCCAGCCAGGAGTAACTTTGAGGAGGGTCCCTGCAAACTCCTCAAGCCAGAGATGCCACCTCTCCTTGCTGGTCCCTGGGCTGCACACATCAGAAATCAACCACCATTTCTCAGTGAGCTACAAGATCTACTTGGTGCTGTTCTAAGCAACAGAAACTGACAAAGCCTGTTAGCCACCTGGATTCTAAGTCTCTATAAAGATACTTAGATGACAACCAATTGCAATGGCAGCCATGGGGGTTGGGGTGCGGAAATAGGGCCTTAGACTCTATCTCAGCTTCAGTCCCTGTCCCTCCTTCTCAAGACTGGCTGTAACAAAACAAACATCCATGAGGCCCATTTAATGTAACTGAAACATGTCATGTAATCTTGAAAATGTAGTTTCTTGAATTATTTTGTTGTTGTTGAACAAACACATGTCACAAGCAGAATGCAGTAATATATGTCACTTCTTGGGTGATTCTGTGCACTAAGGGGCAAGAAGATGGAATCTGCTTCTACGGCAAAGTTTAAATCAGTCCCAGGCTCTTTCCCGCCTTGGGACCCTACACACAGAAGAGAATTCTGAGCACTGGAATAGGCTATTTGACCGGGGTGAGGGGATGGTCACTAGGAAACCTGGGGATAGAGAAGAGGAATCCCTGTTCTCCGAGAAATCTGAAGCAGGTTGAGAAATCAAGAGTTCACTGAGAGAACTGTTTTTCTTCAGTAATAAAGCATGGACTCCCTTGGTAGTCCTGTGGTTAAGAATCTGCCTGGCCAATGCAAGGGACTCAGGTTCAATCCTCAGTCCAGGAAAATTCCACATGCCGTTGGGCAACTAAGCCCATGTGCCACAACTCTAGAGGTTGTGATCTGTAGCAAGAGAAGCCACTTCACTGACAAGTCCACATACTGCAACTAGAGAGTAGCCCCCGCTTGCCACAACTAGAGGAAACTTCGTGAAGACCCAGTGTAGCCAAAAATTAATAATTAAAAAAAAAAAACAAAACTTGGCTCATCCTCTGGTAACACAATCTTCCCCTGGATGCCAAGTGAAAACCGTGGCCTGAGTGATGCAAAGCCCAGTCCAGACTCATCATCTCTTAACAGACCCTGCAGCAATGTCCTCTAACAGCCTCAAGTCCCTTAAGAAGGCATGTGGACCCAGGAGCCAAACCTGGACACTTGGCTGTGACCCTGAGCCAGTGCCGCCCTGTTCACTGCCCATGACTTCGCAGTATTTGTAGGAAAGAACTCATGGGTGTGAGAAACCAGCGGCAGGGGCTTTGGTGGCCTCTTAGTTCAACCCCACCTCCAGACTGCTGTGTGCAGGCTTTGTCTTGCTAACGAATGTCCAGTCTTGCTTGGGATGAAGCTTTCTCCTCTTGTCCATGGCACACTGAAAAATCTGAGGATGAGGCTGTGGAGACTTGAATCAGGGGGTCTCAGGCCTAAGTGCATGAGAAGCACCTGTGGGGTGTGATAAACTGCAGATCCTCCACTCTTCTGATTCAGAAATCTGGAGTCAGGCTGAGGAACAGTTATTATAACTATTCTCTTCAGGTAATTCTCATGCAGAGGGTCTGTGGACCAGAATTTGGAGGTTCTGCACTTCTCTAGAAAAATAGGCACAAGCTGTGACTGCCTTACCTGCTGCCCAGGGGAGTCTCTGGGGAGAGCTGCTGGCCATAGCATCTGCTGCCTAATTGGCACTTGGCCTCTTAAACAATAAAATCTTTCAGAATATACCCATGGTGGTTGGCTTTTACATTCGTCTGCTTAGGGCATGCAGTTCATACAGTTCTGGCTGAAAATTTAGAATGTGGCTTTATTTTCAAATTAAACTTGAAAATAGTCTTTTTTCTTAAATTGAAACCAAATATTTCTCATATTTGCCAATATTTTGGAGTATGGTATTGAGTATGAAGGACTACATGTAGACAGATGATACTTTGAGGCAAGATTATTCTATGGAAGTAATAGCATTAGCTTCTAAGAAAAATGGGAGAGCAGAAAGGCAAGAACTTAAGCATGTAGTATCATTGTTCTTTGAGTCAAGATGGAGTTTTCATCCTGTGGCCCCACAGATCAAAGCACACAGTCTTGTCTAAGGCAAAGACTTAATATGCATTTGTTGAATGAATGAGCAATCTACTTTATATGAAATATTGAGAGAGCTGATTCTAAATCAGACATGCATTGGTTGCCTTCTAGGCATCCATTTCCATCTTTCCCACTACAACCATATTCCAAAGTTTCCAGTCATGGAGATTACATAGGAGTGAACCCTCTTGAGTTCCAGTCATGTGCCCTGATTGGTTTCAGGCAGTTAGTGTACCCTAACTCTCTGACCATAGTCATGTAGCCAGGGTTGGGGACTCACATCAAATAGGGCTGAGACACAGTTTTTTTTCTGTTTTGTTTTTTTTGTTTTTTGTTTTTTTGGTAATATAGTTGCTTAGTTCAGTTCAGTCACTCAGTCATGTCAGACTCTTTGTGACCCCATGAATCGCAGCACATCAGGCCTCCCTGTCCATCACCAACTCCCGGAGTTCACTCAGACTCACGTCCATTGAGTCAGTGATGCCATCCAGCCATCTCATCCTCAGTCGTCCCCTTCTCCTGCCCCCAATCCCTCCCAGCATCAGAGTCTTTTCCAATGAGTCAACTCTTTGCATGAGGTGGCCAAAGTACTGGAGTTTCAGCTTTAGCATCATTCCTTCCAAAGAAAT